>PVIJ01010222.1:0-61638 GCA_004024925.1 Scalopus aquaticus | reverse complement strand
GAGAGACAATCAGTGGGGGGGGGAGGGGGGGAGGAAGGAGCCGGAGGGAGGGAAGGGAAAGGGCACAAAATGGAATAGAAAAGAACACAAGGGACCATGGAGATGGATCACGGGTGAATTGGTGGTGGGCTACCCAAGGGGAATGCAAAATGTAAAAGACATAAATAACAATAAAAATATATATTATAAAAAAAATAAATAAATAAAATAAAATGCATGAACTCTCTACCCCTAACGATTTGACTCTTACCTATCCTTAAGAAACAGTTATTTGTACTTTAGGAGACAGAAGCAAAGATGGTCACTATTGCAACACTTTATTTTTTTTGCTTTTATCTTGCTTTTATTGCACACACAGTAAACCATCCTTAGTATGAAATTAATGGTTAAATACATGAATGTGTAAAACAAGAGAAAATCTAGGGGGGGAAATCCTCATTTTAATCTGAGATAAACATCAATTCTAATTAGCCTTAATCAGTAACTTTTTTTTTCTTTTATACAAGTAACAGGCAAGCTTGATAATGTAACTCTTCTTAATTGGTGGTTAGGACTCTAGAAAGTCCTTAACTTTTTTTTAAAGATCACTTTAAAAACAAAGCATTAATTTTACGTACAATAAAAGCACAGTACAAATACCCAAATTTCAGATCTGGTTTTTGCTATATAAGAGTTTACAAATAAACATTTTTTTCCCTTTCCAGATAATAATTTAAAATGTAAATAACTGTATTAAATCCCACTGAAGAGAGAATGTGAAAGTTCCTGATACAAAAACAATAAAGTTTGAAGTTTGGTAGTCATTTCATTCTACAGTGGGACAGACTGGATTTTGTTTGCTCTCCATAATTATTTCACAGTCTCCCTCCATTTCAAAATTGAGATTCACAAATGAACTGGATACCACAGTTTCTGGCTGATCTGTTTGAACAAACAGAATCAGCTTGCAGCTTATTCTGATGGTACAGTCTTTCTGCTTCTTCAGACATCCTATTTTTTTCCTCCTCCTCCTCCCCTCTTCCTCCTCCTCCTCCTCCTCCTCTTCCTCCATCTGGTAATACTCATCAATGGCATATTGGTATTTTGGGGTGCTGATGCCCAAAACAGATGCAATCTTCTTTCCAAAAACTCACACACTGAGAGAGTTAATGTGGCAGCACAACACATGTAAAACCATAAGTAAGGGCCCCAGATAAGTTTTGTTGGATCAGCAGTGGGTAAAACAATTTTCTTTTCCATGCTGTTAACTTAATCTTCATCTGTGCTGTATTCTTCCCTTTTTAATCATGAAAACCAAAGATCGTGTAACTGCTCATTAATACCAGGAATGGTTATATAACTTGTGATATATTTGCAGAACCTGCTTTAAATCAAACAGGCAGTATCTTGTCTCTAAGCCAGAATGTTGATCTTGTAGGTGAAAATTAAACAGGCTGACTCAGCAATTCAGTGACTACAATTTAAGAGACAGGAGACATCTGCTGATTTAACAGCAGACCCCCACACTACAGTTTTCTGTCTGAAGACTTTCTTCCACCAATCATGGATAAATGAACTTAAGAACCAATCCTAAAGTTTTATAGCATGTAATTTAAACTCAGACCTCTTCTCTGCCAGAAGCTTTAATACTCACAATGCCCCGACCCCTACTAGACACACCTAAGACTGCCCCTGGGTTATGCACCTGAATCATGATTTCTCTTCTGGAATAAACACCTTCCTGATTATATCATAGCATAACTATTTCTCTGGTCAACATACTCATTATTAAAAAGAATGTGTTCTATCTATCAATACTGACATGGAAACCTTCCAAGGACTGTTCCTAAGTAAAAGAGCAAAGAAATTTTATAAAGTTGTGCTAAAACAAATATAGCAAAAGATCGTATACATACTCATTATTAAAAAGAATGTGTTCTATCTATCAATACTGACATGGAAACCTTCCAAGGACTGTTCCTAAGTAAAAGAGCAAAGAAATTTTATAAAATTGTGCTAAAACAAATATAGCAAAAGATCGTATGCTTATCACACACAGACTAAGAAAAATACATAGCTGTATAGATATGTGCATGTATAAGTATTTATGTGTATATGTGGTTTATATGCATATATAAATGTATGTATGTGTGTGTGTTTGAATGTAAATATATTGAAAAATATCTGCACCAAACTGTGCAGAATCCACACCAAACTATTAACAGTGGATACCTGTAGACAGAAAACTAAACTTAGTCAAGGGGAACTTTAGATTTTCCATTATTTTCAAATGTTTTCAAGTACTCTTTTTGTAATTAAGGATGAACTTTCAAAAATTAAAAGACGAATAAACAATGTTTCCATATCCCAAAGTTAACATCCCATTGAGAGGATATATAACAATTTACGTAGCCATTGACCTACATTTGGCAGTTTAAGTTGTTTCCATTCTTTTACATTATAGATCTTTATACACCACAGCTTCTTTTTCTTCTGTTGATTTATTTCTCTAGGATAAATTCCAAGAGTGGGATTATTGGACAAAACGGTATAAACATCTTTCTGGCTTGTGATATATTTTTCCACATTGCTTTCCAAAAATGTTGTGCTTCTCCTCCATCATTACTACAAAAATTAAAAAAAAAAGAAAAAAAAAAAAGGAGTGAACTCTCCTACCACCTGGAACCCACTTACTTTTCTATTACCATATCCTCATTTTCAGGAATGTGCAATTTTCACTTCAGTTTTCAACTTGTTTTAGAACCGGTATCTGCTAGAAAACCTGCAGTTCAATCTTTCTCCTGTGGTTAGTATATGTATATTTCCCAAAGATAGATTGGTCAACTTCACAATTTTCCACAAGAGAGTACTGAGGCTCACACAAGACAAGTAACTTGCCAAGGGTTCCATAGCTAACAAGTGGTAGAGTCCATACTTTTAATCATACCACTGTACTTTTTCTGCATTTGCGTGATTCTTTATTTTTTTTTCACATGAACGGTAGTTGTTATTTTATTTTATTATCATTTATTTTTTATTTTTGGTGTGAAAAGGTTTGGTTTGAGCCCAACTCTGCAAGTATGAGAAAGGCAGGAAATAGCTTTTGTCAGACAGGTTCCCTTCTATCACTGCTCTCCTACCCAATCTGGTCTCTCCACACCAGCCAATGTTGTATCCTCGCTACCTTTCTGCCTGTGTCTCTCTTTTGGCCTGATTCTCAAATTGCCAACTCGTATTTCACAAACTAACATTTCAATCCTATCTGTTTCATCTACTTTAAGCAAAAGTAAAGGACCAATATAGCTCTCATTGCTGGGAACTTTAAAATAAAATGAACCAAATAAACTGAGCCAGATTCCCTCCCCACAAATCCATATTCATTGATTTGGAGTGTAGTATGGACCTGGGCCTGGGATTTTTTTCAAAGTTCCCTGGGAACTTTGGGGTGAGAACCTCTGCCCCAGATGCTATTCTTGATTTCCTGCTCTGGGTTTAGGCTTGTTTTTTAGTTTTTTTTTTTTTTGTTGTTGTTGTTTGTTTGTTTAGGAACAGCTGCCCTGTCTTCCTTGGCTACACCACTTGCAATCATTTACCTTTCTGCCCTATTGTCATTCTGCCTTTTCTGCTTCATCCCTTTGTGCCCTCCCTTAGCAAAAGCAAGTTGCTGTTCTTGCCTTCAAATCTTTGCCCTTGCAATTGCCCTTGCCTGTAACCTTTCTTTTCTTTGTCCCAATCCTGCTGAGCTAAAGTTTGCCTCCGTGCAATTCTCTTGTAGCTTCGCCCACATTGGTGGCCACATTTTCTGAACCACTATTGCAATTCTAACCTGTTTCATTCCAATAGCTTTTCATTTAGCAATAGAAGACTGTGTGTGATTTTCACATGTGGAGAGGACGAAGCCCTTTAATAGCGATTAAGAGCAAATGATTGAGATTCAAGAAGACTCATGTTTCAAATTCCAGGTTACCAGTTACTTAAACATTCAATGTCTTAATTTTCTCATTTATAAATTAAAGAGAACAGTAATACATATTTCACAGTGCTTAGACGAATACATGGAAAACATTTAACACAGTATCTGCTACATAAAATTTTGATACAGGTTAAATATTAGAAATAGAATATATGGTAATAAGACTGATTTCTTCCAACTAAAGTAGTAGAAAATTAGAACTTATGCACATAAATGAACAATTTCCTATATCAGCTGTCCCATAAATACATGGTATATGAATGAGTGGAAGATACCCACTTATTCTGATGATGCTATGTTGTCCTGATCTTTTCCAGAAATCCTCTTTTGGTATTGCCTGGAGCAGTTTATGAGTCAGAAAGAAAAAGGGTCCTGTTACTCTACTCTGTTTCTTTTTACCAAAAAAGGTAAAAAAAAAGTCTCATTGTCCACTCTATCATCTATGATGCCAAATGACTTTTTGCTCCCTTTTTTTTTTTTTTTGGTTAAATCTACCCAAAAGGACCAACATGCCATTACTAAGGTTTTGCACAAAAATGTGATGGATTCTTAAAAGAATTTCAGAATAGAAATTATCAAAAAAGTTCCCATGAGGAGATAACAACTGCTTTGAAAACAAAGACCTTCACTGCAATCAGGGTTTTTAACCTGGGGTTAAATTAAGTTTGGTGTGACTTTTGTCACATGTGTTTTTACAGTTAGAGAATCCATTACTTTGTTTTCAAAGTCATTAATGACAAAAAGGGGATAAAAATTTATTTAAAAATTTTATAGGTGTCAAGTTTCCTAAGAGAGTGCTAAAATGTTAATAAATTTAAGTGTTTAAAGAATTTAAAAAGTGCTATCTTTCATAGGCTAAGGGAATGGTATGCATCATCGTTATTCATCATTATCACACACACTGTTATTTTAATGGTGGGGTTGGGTCTGATAAAACCATAAATATTCCCTCCATCTCTCCTCCTTGACATCAGTTGTACATGTGTTCATAGCGTAGCTGATAGTGTTCTAGGGCATGGAGTGTGACCTTAGCACTAAGGCTAGTTTTTCTCTTTGTATGAAGAAGGCTGGGCTGTCAGGATTGATGTGGTGACTTCTCCATTATGTTACTGACACATTCTAGCACACTGAATTAACTAAAGCAAATGAGATTGGAGTTATTACTTGAAAGAACTGAGAAATTTGCTTTCAGTTGCTCTTTTTCCAGTTTTTAATGCTATATTTTTAGAAGCACTTATTTTAAATGGAGAGAGTTCATGGGAGAATACAGTTATGATGGTCAAAAAAAGAAATCTGAACATGGGAATTGGGAAGAGGATCATTTATTTTTATAATTTTTTTTTTTGGCCCACTGTTGTATTGGCAAATTGACTCTCAAGGGGGAGAAAGACAAGCCCTGACTTAGAGTGCTTGCCAATTTCTAAGGTGTAAATACTCTGAGACCAGGACCAATGCCAGGTTACCAATGTGGGACCACTGAATGAAACAGGAAAGACAAGTACAGCATTTGTTCTTGTAACTGAGCACAAACTGGCTCAGCACAAGCTGCAAACTATTGCTTGTAGCCCATGTAAAAGAGGAGACCCAGAAGAAAGATTCAGTTTTATAGTAGCAAGTTTTGGAAGAAGCACAGTTTAAGAGCAAGAAGAAATTAGAAAGGAATTCTATTGCAGGATATTGAAAGAGATGGAAATATAAAGTTTGAAACCTACCTCTCAAACTTCCTGATAAAATTTGTCTCCATCCCAAGCCAATAAGACTTTTTCTTCCCTTTCTATTTCCTCCTTCAACTATCCCCAATGCTTTATTAGATTGACCTACTCCTTCCTCTCTAGTAACTGATTGGTGGAAGGGTAAGATGGGGTGGGCAGCTCTTTGATAGGAGAAAGAGAGGTCGAGAAAGCTAGGTCATTAATATTCTGCATTTTACCACAGTATTTCCCCATGCTTAAATAAAAAGGACAAAATTAAAGAGGAAAAGGGTACAAGTGAAACTACTTTTAAAATTTACAGTTTGTGAATCAACTGGTCTTTATCAACATTATACTCTAGAGAAGAAAAAACAATATAGATATGAACCAAATCTTTTTATTTTCTTTCTATTTACTTAAGGGCACTTCTTAATCAATATCTATATGCCTAAACCAATTTGACTCATCGATTTTGAATTAATAAAAAATTAAAAGCCAAGCCAGCTGTCTATCCCAGCTGATTTTATTTTGGCTATCTGGTCAAACTTACAATGTGACCATGAACAGGTCATTTGGCCTTTTTGAACTTGAGTTACATCATCTGACAAACCACAGGATTGAACTGAATGGTCTTTAAACTGCCTTCAACCCTTAAGAGTTTCAGCACTTATATTACATTTAAAAAACAGCTTGATAATTTTCTCTTTTGAAATAGACTAACAATTTCTATTTTTAAAATGTCATAAACCTGCTAATTTGAATAAGCGGATCTATTTTTTTTCTGACTTGCTAAATTAACCAGGACTCTTTGGCCAATAGAAAGAACTTATTCTTTAGACTACAGTTTTCTCTGCTGCGGGTCCCAATGTTGCGATTCATCGAACCCATCTGGAGAAAGAAACCCTCCGGACTTGGAGAAGATGTTCAGTGTAGATTAAGGACCCTCTTCCAATTGTCATCAGCAATTTAAACTCTATCCTTACACCATGCTGACTCTTAAGGACTCAATAGTTTTTAACATGCTTGCTCTTCTATGTGTTTTCTTCTCTTTTTGCTTCCTGTTCTCATCCCACTGCCCCATCTCAGGGCTCTTACTGGTCTAAGAAGAGGGCAGGGGGAATGCACAATGTGCATGTTTTTCCATCCTCTTTGGTTTTATGTTACTTGGCTCTTACCTATCAAACATCTGATGATTTACTTTGTTCAGGAGACTCCTGAAAAAATCATGGCAATAGCAATAGCTAATCTTTATTAAAATATTACATTTATTTATTATTAAATTAATTTTTAAAATAGCTATTATTTTTGAAAAATAGCTAAAATTTATTAAATTAGCTCGTTATTTGCTAAGGACTTTACAGTCATCTCATTTAGTTTCTAACATCCACCTTAATCCTAACCCCATTCTATCCATAAAGAAACTGAAGCTTAATGTGGTTTACCCAAAGCCAAATGACAGAATTCAGGGATCAGGAGCAATCCAGGACTGCTTGACCTATGCTCCTAACTCTGACTCTTGGATGGTTATATCCAAAATTTTAAAAATAAAAACAGGGAGGAGGGGTGGCAGTGAAAACCAGAAGGTCAAATAAAAGTTCAAAGATGGGGAGGGTTAGATACGAATTAGATTTCACAAATTTTTCTAGCTAAAGAGTAGATTTGGGTTACTCTGAAGAAGAGGGTCATACACAATTCTGAGGACCCACTGCTTACACTTGCCTTCCTGCTTTACCCCCAGAGCATCTTACTTAGGGGTCTACAGGCCCAACCTCGTGCTCAGGTCCTTCTGATGATCAAACTCAGGCAATTACGTGTGTGGTTTAGATTCCCTGTCCCATTTTTCTAACTTCCTGCTCCATGTCATTCATTCAGGTATATGAAGACTCACCTTGTGAGTAAACATTGACAATAGTCATCATAAAACTAAGCATATAACGCCTTCTCTACAGGGCATAAAGATCAAGAACTCATTTTCATTCTAAAGACTTTGAAATAGCAGCCCTAAAGAGATAAAAGGAAATGATACATTGTAGAGAATGCCCAGTCACTGGGGCCTAAAGAGGCATCCACCCTAAACAACCCCTCCCTGCATTCTTCCATTCAGAGACTCGAGATTCCTGAGTCATGGTGGGAAGCCACCAGCTGTCCCCAGAGTGACTCAAGCTCCACCTTGAAGACAATGAGGTGACAGGAAGAAGCCAGAAGTTTTTAGACTGAGACTAGAATTTTTAAAATTGATATGAAAACATGATGGCAAGTGTGGAAAAGTGTGTGAAGAGCATGGAAAAAACAAAAGGTGCCTTTTAAAGAAATGTTTTGATGAATTGTCTGTTAGATGGAGAGACTCAAAGAGCAGGGAAGGTTGGTGCTGCTCTAATTGTACTTTGATTTTAAAGAAACTTGAGATGAAGCTTCATTAGCTTTGTAGAAAATTCTTCTATGACTGAGACAATTTTGAAAATTTTCTCCATCTAGCTGGGAACATAGGCATAGCACTACACCCTGAGAGATTCCACTGGCAAGAGGATGCAAAGTGGAGGACACAGAGAAGCCACTAAGATGAAGAGGAGTTAGAGAGATTTTACTAGGTGGTGCTGTGCAATACTCAGGTTATAGTAGACATGGTTTAAATATCAGGATCTTCACTTAGAAATGAATGCCTGGGGTCTCCCTGGTCGCACAATGGGTTAAGCACAGCACTGGGGAGCTGTTGGCTGTGGCTGCAGCACAGGTTTGATGCCCGGCTGGGGAGATTCCCACATAGCGCAGCAGACCTCTCCTGCCTTGCCTGCTGCTCCCCTCAGCAGTGTATTTCAGTTAACCTGCCTGTCTGCTCCCCACTCTGCCTCTGGTGAACCCTCTCACCGCCCCACACCTCTGGCCTGCACCCCACCTTGTCTGCAAAAATAAATAAATCTTAAAAATACAAAAAGGAATGAATACCTGGAGGTGCCTAGGCAACATGGACCACCTACACGGTTTTCCTACTCAAAGTCTGAAAGGGAAGATAAGAATCAATAGTTTCACAGCTGAAGTTAGTTTTCACTCTCCCTTCTAGTTTTTACCAATTATGTTTTGTTTTATCCACATCGTCAGCATGGGCAATACAGAAAGCCAGCGCAACTCACTTACTACCCGCCTCCTCTCTTTCTTCCCATCCTGATTATATCGATTGATTGCAACTGTCAAAATAGCAATATCTCTTAACTCAAGATTTAAGAGACATCTACCTATGAAACTAGTAGAATATTTTAAACTCTGAAAACATTTTGACTTTTATCAGAATTTTTTACAGCTATTTTTAAGTACCTCACAATGTAGGGGTAAACTAAAATGATGCTGTCCCTTTTAAACACTGGCAACAGGGAGGGAAAAGGGACTGCAACGATGCCAATTCTCCAGACTGACCAGACTGTGGAGAATGCTAATTTTATGGAGTGGGATGTATTTGGATGGTCTTGTTACTAGTCATAAGAATCTTAAACCCATTCACCAGCTGATAGTCTGCACTTCAACTGGAAAGGAAATATTGTTGGAACCTTTACTGGTGACGGCACACCCAGCCACAAATTCTGCATGAGTTAAAGTAACAGAAAAGATGGTACCTTTGGAGGAGGAAATAATGGAACCCACAGAAAAACCACTAAAAACAAATATCTAAGCTTTAAAATATTTTAGCAGAAAATGAGCAACAAAATATATTGCAGATCAAATACAGATGGGTGAGAAAAGAGGTTTCAACAATAACAGATTGGCAGGGGAGTTTAGGAGCCACGGTAATAGGTTCTCTCTGTCCTGAAAGGAAGCCAGCATAGGGCAGAAGGGCCAATTTCTCATAATAATCAATAAAAGGGATGCTGGATGCCCAGTCTTTGGTTCTTGTAATATTGTTCAAAACAGCTTAGGCCAAGACACTCAAGCTGCAGGAAGGGAGTATGAGAAAGGCAGGCTAGCCTCTCACTGTGCTTTCATTCAGTTCCCTTTCCACAAGGCCCAAAAGGGAGCCGTGGCACAGGAAGGGACACTTTCCAACATAACAGACACAGACAAGACACTTTTGGTTGGAGAGGCTGATGTAGAATTAATAACTTTAATTCAGATGGAGATTCCATGATTCTATATGTAGTTGTTTGTATTTTTATGAGGGTGAAAGAGGGAATAGCTTTCTTCCTCCCCCACCCCAGTTCCTTGCTTCCTCCTTTCATCTTTCTCCTTTCCCCCCTTTATTCCAGGAAATTGCTCAACATACACATCCAAGTCATGGTTTTATGGAGGATGAAGTTTATCTAACTCTCCTCCCATGCACTATTATTCAGACAGTAATTGATCTCAAGTCAGAGGAGGCAGTCTGATCATTCATTAATTCCCAATTTATAGATATTCTTGTTCATATCTTAAGTTATCACAGAATACAATTTCTGTCATGTATGAAAGTACAGCACACTTCAGGGTTAAGATATCTCTATAGTAAACTTAAATTATCAAGTGACAAATAATACTGACAATATAGGAGATCACTGGCTTAGAAAGGCCAGTAAAGTCTTAAAAGGGGAAACAGATATAATCTGAATGGAAGGGAAAATTTGAAAATTTTGTAGACGGCATGGAAAAGTCTTTTGGGTGGGGCAAGAGGATGAAGGTCTATACGTCTGCTATAGACTAAATGTTTGTGTCCCTCTGAAAACATATGTTTAAGCCCTAACTCCCAATATGATGGTATTTGGAGGTGGAACCTTTTGAAGGTAACTAGTTCATGAGGTAGACCCTTCATGAATGGAATTAGTGCCCTGAAAAGAAGAGGCCTGAGAGAGATGATCTCTTCTTAACTATGTAAGGATACAGTAAGGCATCAGCCAACAGCCCTGGAATCATGTTCTCACCAGACACCAGATATACTAGAGCACTGTTACTGAACTTTCCAGTCTCCAGAATTATGAGAAATAAATGTTCATTGCTAAGATCATCCAAGCTATGGTTGCCTTTTTTATTTTTAATAGAGCATCCTGAACTAAGACAATACATATGGACTTGGGAAAACCCACATAGGAAGGAAAGTGGGAACACTCTCCTATAGTGTTAAGGGAGACCAAGTGCAAAAATGGACACATATCTACGCTTTTCCTTACTCCATACCCTTTGCCGTGTGACTGCAGCTCTTCTCATCAATAATTGAAATCTTTTTTCTTATCTTTTAAATGTGGACTGGCTTTATAATTGCTCTGACCAATGGAATGAGGCAGGAGTAATTGTGTTTCAGTCTTGAGCCTAGGACTCAAGAGATCTTGCACCTTTTTAAAATTTCTTGGAATCCTGACCAGTTACCATGTGAACAAGACCAGTTGATAGAGTGGAGGATGAGAGATCATGTGGAAGAGAGCCAAGCTTTCCCAGCCAAAGCCATCCTAGACTAGCCAAGAACCAGAAAACTTCAACATGTGAAAGAATTCTGCCTCTATCAGCAGAAATGCCTACTTGATCCTCAACTAATGTCAGACACATGAGTCAAGAAAAAGCACCAATCTGGCTTCTAGACTTGTAAGGAATAATAAATGCTTCATATTTTAAACCACTAAGTTTTGGGGTGGTTAGCTGCACAGTAATAGTTAGCTGAGCTAAGTAATAATAGGAGCAATCTAAGAAGCTTGGGATTTTTGTCCTATAAAGTAATGAAAGAATTACTAGTAAGTATTGTGATACTGTAGGGTAAATGAAAATTATCAGGTTTTTCTGCCCTCCCCTCAATGATGGAGCTCTGCAGGCCTACACGCATGCCTGATGGCGGCACCTGGAGTAGGGTGTGGGCCTGCGTGAGTGGGCGCACCTGGGCCAGAGACTGGGCTTAGAAGCAGAGGAAGCAGCAGAAGTGGCAGCAGGAAGCAGCAGAGAAAAGAGTGTGAAGCAGAGAGACACAAGATGCTGCCAGAGAGCCCAGAAAGTGAAGATTTGCCAGAGGCTGGGAGGCCTTCCAGTCTCCCGTCTCCCCCGCCATCCCGCACCCCCGGCCCCCTGGCCACCCTATCTGCCTCACAAGAAAGATGAATAAAAGCCTGCCAAAGCCACCGAGGGCTCCAGGACCCCATCCCTTTAGACCTGGCTGCGCAGCTCCATAGACAACCTGTGCTCTATGAGTCTTCCTGCCTCTACAGATACAATAAACAAAGTGCATCAGGAAGTTTCCTGTCAACAATGTACTAGTAGAATTCAGTTAAAAGTTAAGTCTAGGGTGTGCAGGGGTTAAGGACAGAGTGTCATCAAGCTATCATAAGCCACTGCAACATAAGTTCAACCTGGCTAGGGAGATAACAAACATGGCGCAGCAGATCTCTCCTGTCTCACCTGCTGTGCCCCTTAGCAGTGTATTTCAGTAGATCCACTTGGTCTGCTCCCCAATCTGTCTCTGATGAATCCTCTTACCCTGCACCTCTGGCCTATACCCCAGTTCGTGTATGCATAAATAAATAAATAAATATTTTTTTTTAAAAATAGTATAATTTAGAGCTAGATAATAGATCATATAGTTTAAGAAATTAAATAATACTGAAAGGCTTAAAAAGGAAAAATGTAGTTCCAAGCTATTCCCCTACTTGTGCCCCAATACTGTTCCTGACCGTCTCGAATTTATCTTCATATCTAAAAGTAATATATTTGTATTCTTTATATTTACCTATTTTAGACATTATCTGTTGACTTCTATTTTTCTATTTCTGGTCAATTCAGCTTGAAATAGAATAAAGAAGCTTCAGTTATGTAATCTCCCATTATGGCAGATGAGAATTTTTCTGTTCCCCTAATTGTCTTCCTATATGTATCCCTTTATTCTAATCTATGATTTAATAGATGACATTCACAATTTAAAGTCAGAATACTTTATTAAATGAATATTCAATGTTTCTATTATAATCTCTGTGTAAATACTGTTCAAGCTAAGCAGATATGATAATTTCTCTTAACTCAAATTTTGTTTTCTTGATTACTGCTTCATTCTTTCATTTGTTTCATTTTCTATGCTTTTCCACAAATACAACAAAAAATCCCTTCTTCTTTCAGTTCTACTTTCCACATACACAAAAGCATCAGTTTATTTCATTTTTTGAACATCTCCACCCTTGATTCCTGCCCTAATTTGGACTGGTTTAATCTAGATAAAAACCATCACTCTAGATTTTCTGCTGGAGACCCTCATGTCTTCCTCTGTCTCGATTTCACCCCTTATTATAGTGGAATATATCCATCAATAGCCTCTGGAGAATTGAAGTTTGCATGATTGAAACAGCTTTATTCTACCTCAAGTTCAAATGGTTGACCAAGAATGGAAAATAATATTTTCTCAAATTTTCTAATGTTTTGATTCATGATTTTTTTCAAAGTTACTCTTGAAAACTCCAACGACTTTTTTATTCATAATATTCAGCTTATTGCTTATTTGGTTGTTGCTATTCACATTTTTTTTTGGTTTTCAGAAATGTAAGTGTATGCGTGTAACTATAATGTTCCTTGGTGGGTATTCTCCTCCCCACTTCTCACTCATACTTGAAGGCAAGACAGTTTACTCACCCTCTGTAAATTTATGTCCTTCAGTACTGTGAATTTTTAAAACTTGCATTGTCATTTTCTCTTACTGGAATTTCTATTAGTCATATATTGGATGTCCTGACTTTAGTCACTAACTTTTATTTACTGTCTTGTCCTATTTTCTTTTTCTTTTTTTTTCTATTCTAATTTCTGGGAAATATCAATGTTGGATTCCAAGTTTTTTCTTTTTTCTCAATTTTATTTTTCATAAAAACTCTTCCTTGTATTCATATTGATCTTTGTTTTCCTTTCCAAAACACCCTGTGCCTGTACCATGGATACAATATCCTCACTCATCTCCCTTTGAAGATATCAATTATAGTTTCCTCACTCAGTTGTCCCTATTTTTCAAATTTTATGTTGATTTTGGCCTTTATTTTTCATGTCAAGTCTCATCTGATGATTGTTGATGTTCTATTCATGTTTCAGAATGCATCCTAGGAGGCTTAGATAGATAAGCAGATGCATGTGCTTTGTGCCTGTGCAGATCCTGTCAATATTTGGTTAGGCGACCAGAATATGATATGACCTTTATGCTCAAGGCTCCAAAATGTTGGTATCTATAGGACTTTTTTCTGGGATTTTCATTGTCTTAAGAGAGGAATTTTTGAGTCTGATGCAAAAGAAGGGTACAGTTGCCTATTATGTTCTAGGAACAAAACATAAAGGAAAGGGTATGGGGAGCACAATTTATTGAATAGGCAGACTTTTGCTTAATTCCTTATTTTAAACCCTGAACTATACTTGTTCTTGTCACAGTATCTACACACTCTCCCCTTCAATTTTTGCTGAAAGTAAGTATTTCCTGTAGGTTAAAGGAGGAGTCACTTGACTATATGTAACAGTTATTTTAAATAACTATACAATGAGAATAGGACTGTCTTTGGAAAGTCTCTATTTTTGATATGCCATATTCATTACTATATCATGTTCTGAAAAAGAATTAATCCTTTAAAACTGTGGTGAATAATGAAATTTAAACTGAAAGTTTTCAGGACTTATGAGGAAGAAGATTCACCTCACAGAGACCCAACAGATTTTTCCATTGGATATTTCTTCTCTTAGAGAGTTGCCTCATCTGTCTCAATTTGCACAAATGCCTCTATCACCTTGTACATTCAGTTCCACTCTTAATCTCAGCTTAAAGATCACTCATTAGCCAAAAATAGGATTTTCCTTTGGATCCAATGCAAGGGTCAGAGTGGGGTAAACTTCTTCTAGCACAAAGAAATTCATAAATATTTAGGCATACCAGTGAAACCAATCAGCAAATCGTGAATCAGTAGGATAACTGGCCACAATGATACAACGTCTCATTGGTGGATCTACTGTCATGAAATTGAGGAGGACTGGTACGGAGCTATTGTATGGTCACAGTCATGGTCATCTTCTCATGTCCCTGTCAGTGCATGCATGAGAAAATTACCTAATCTTAGGGAAATAATCACCAAAAAAAAAATTTAAGGAAAATGTATTCAGTACTTATGTACACCTAGGAATAGTTTTTTTGGTCCCACTAAACAGAGTGGAAAACCTCATAAATTTTATGTCAGTATTGAAGAACAACTAGTCCTATAATAAGCATTGTTCCACCTAATGAATTAGGTGTAATAGAATCATATAGCTTTGTAATAGAATCTTTGTAATCTTTGTAATAGAATCATATAGCTTCATATAGCTTCCAGATGATTTAAATGTGTCCCAGAACAAAGAATGTTTATAGGAATAATAATGTTTATAGGACTACAATAATGTTTATATGAATACAGAACTATCCAGAAACCAAGAAAGTAAAATTGATAGTGGGTGGAATAAAATTTTAGAAAAACTGAGTATAAAAGGCATGGAAGGGCCTCCCTGGTGGTGCAGCGGTTGAGCACTGCGCTGTGGAGCTGTTGGCATAGTGCGACATGAGTTCGAAGCCCAGCAGGGGAGAATCCCACATGGCGCGGCAGACCTCTCCTGCCTCGCCTGCTGCTCCCCTCAGCAGTGTATTTCTGATCTGCCTGTTCTGCTCCCCACTCTGTCTCTGGTGAACCCTCTCGCCGCCCCACACCTCTGGCCTATACCCCAGCTTGTATGTATAAATAAATAAATCTTTTTTTAAAAAAATGGCAGGGAAATATGACCTATAATAAGGAGAAAAATCAATTTAAGCCAGCCTGGAACTGGCATAGATACTATAATTAAAAGATGAAGCTTGAAAAGTTTTTATAACTGCATTATATGTGTTCAAAAGTTAAGTAGACATATGGAAGGTATGTGGAAAGACCCAAATAAAATGTGCAGATATAAAAACCATAATGAAATGAAAAATACACTTAATGAGGTTAATTACATATTGGACATTGAAAAAACAGATTGGTGATTCAAAGAAATTGTAATAGAAACTATCCAAAATGAAACAGAAAGAAAATGGAAAATAAAGTCAACAGTAAGGCAATTCAGATGGTCTCATAGACATGTAATTTGAATACCTGAAAAAAGGAGGGTTGGGGGCAGGATAAATATTTTCAGAAAAATATGACTAAAATTTCCCTAAATCTGAGGAAAATGAAGATCCATAGACTTAAGAAGTCAATGAACCCCAAACACATAAATAGTAAATAAGATGATACCAAAGCAGGTCATAATCGAATTGCTCCAAACCAGTGATAAAGAAAATATCTTAAAGGCAGTCACAGAAAAAGACATGTTTAGTACAAAGGAACAAAGATTTTTCATGGGAAACAATGTGAGAAGACAATAGAGCAACCTCGTAAAGTAGTGAAAAAGAAAAACCAACAAATTTGTGAACCTAAATTTCTGTATCCCACAGTATCTTTCAAAATTAAAGGTAAAATGACAAGCACACAAAGGTGAAAAAACAAATCATTAACAGATTGGCACTATCATAAATGTTAAAGGAACTTCTCAGCCACAAAATGTACAGGATGGAAACAAATTTATACCGAGGCTTAAAGTACAGCAAATGGTAAATTCATGGGTAAACACATACTATTTTTCTCTTATTATTTAAATCTATTTAAAAATTCTTAGCTTTGTAAATAAAAGTAATTATAAGGTACTCTTTGGTTAATAACATATTTAAAATAAAATATATAACAACAATAGCATAAAAACCAAGAGGGAAAGAATGGAAGTATGTTGTTGCACTATTCTATACTATACCTGTAGTAGTGTAATACCATTTTGCTGGGGGAAGAGTATGCCCTGAATGAACTCCACACATTAATGTTTTATGGACTCCACACCCACCTCTATGCTAAAGCGATCCCAGGTGCCTAAGACTACAACTTCCATCATGCCCGGGATCTACCATACCCATTCACTTCTTGAAGAGGATTGCTGGGAAAGAAGGGTGGAGTTAAGCAGCCTTGCTTGATAGGAAATGGAGGACACGCAAGCTGGAGGGAACTTGGTATCGCCTGCCTTCAGCGTGAACCCAGGGTCCCAGTTCTGGCAGCGTTACTGGTAGGACATATTAACCAATTACTCTCTCTCTCTCTTTCTCTCTCTCTCGTGTGTGTTTGTGTGTGTGTGTGTGTGTGTGTGTGTGTGTGTGTGTGTGTGTGTTCCCCCACTTTTTCTAGTCTCCTTCAGTTTCTCCTCGCTGCTCAGCTCCACCTTTCCTTAGGTGGGGTTGGGAACCTGGAACCTCCCCTTTTTATGGGTATCACTGTTACAATTTGCATGTAGATTGTGATAAACATGTATCCATAAGTGTGGCAGGCTGGCAGCAGAATGAAGATGTTGGGTTCTCCTTACATATATTCACAACCACATTACACCTAAACAAAGACAACAACCCCAGAAAGATAAAGGGAGGACTACTGCATACATCAAGAGCAACAGCATGGAGGAAAGGAGTAGGAGAAACTAAACTGGTTCAGAGTGATACCGGAGCAGTACAACCAACGAGAGGGAGGGGGAGCTGTCATGTGGAGCCGCTGCCGTTGTTAACTCAAGGACACACACCCACATTAGGATTTTGATAACTGGGGACCAGGAGAAGAGGGTGTACTTCTGGGGAACTACGGGAGTAAGATACAGAGTAGTGATTACTGGCTTGAGTCTGAGGTTCATGAAGTAGAACAGTTGGAGTCCGAATGGACTGGGAGAGCCAGATCAGATAATCTGAATTTCCTCCTAGAGAAGGCTATTTATTTGTAGCCTGTGACTGTGATATGTGAAACACCTGCCTTCCCCCCACCTCCGTCAAAACAAAACAACTAAATGCTCTGATGAACCAGAGTTTGAAGAATCTGGATCTTAACAATAGAAGCAAGTGCCCCAGGATAAGGCTCAGAGGCAAACAGCAAAGAGAAAAATTCCCAGATTATGGCCCCAGGTGAACTACAGGCCTAACCTAGTGCTACTTGTATTGGTCAGCCACAGCAGAGAGGTTGAGGCTAGCACAACATTGTTCAAGACATGTCAACCAAGAAGTTGGCTGAGGGGAGGTAATCGCTGTGGATCCCTGTAATGCCAGCAAGGCACAGAGCAGGTTTTCTATGATGTGGGCAGATCAGTAAAGAAAGGGTCCCTTTAAAGCCCTCGGCGGCTTTCTCAGGCTTTTAATGATCTTTCTACACCATTTGTAGTGAGGCAGCCAGGGGTGGGGCAGGCAGGGGGTCGGGGGGCCAGGAGCAGACCTCCTAGTCCCCGGCAAATCTTTACTCTCCTGGGCTCTCTAGCCTTCTCTCGTGGTCTCTTCATTGGTTCCTACTGCGCTCTGCCATACGGTCCGCCGCTGCTGCCCTTGTATGCTCAATCTCCTGGCTCAAGTGTACCCACACACACACGCCCACACCACGCTCCAGGTGCTGCCATCAGGCAAATGTGTAAGAACACAGGTATTGATCATTAATGCTAATGGCAGGAGGGTGGAAAAAACCTGACAACTTCCATTTACCCTATAATCCCCAAACACAACTTGGGTGCCTATAGGAAGCGTGAGTCCTTGAAACTCACTGGAGGCAACCTTTTGATACCCTATTGCCCCATTTCTATTTTCCCTTATTGGTACCAGAGTCCCAGCCATCTGAACAGGTGCAAAGACTTTCACTTGTAAAATAATAGGCACCCAAAGATCCTGAGTAAAAACCTTAGAATTACACCTAGCTTTTTGTAGGAGGGGTATAAAGTCAACTGGTCAAGGTTAGAAAAGGAGACTCCCTATTACAATGCTTGAAATGGAAAGTGAAGAGATGGAATATATCACAAATGCTGGAGCAAAAAACCCAGGACACAAGTCTCAATCCAGCAAAAGTACAGAATATGCCTGATGAGTAGGTTAAGGGAACAATGCTGGTCGAATTGAGAATAACAATGGATGATGGAAAATAGGAACACAATGAAGACTGAGAAATGAGACATGAGACTATTACAACTTGAACTGATGAATCTTAAAAATACTATAACCAAATTTTAAAAAGTATAATAGAGGACCTCAGCAGTAATAAACACAAGTATGGAGAGAAGCAGTGAGCTTGAATGCATAGTTCAGAGAATACACAAAGACAAAAGCAAAGAGAAAAAAATTGTTTAGTGAAAACTGCAAGAATCTTGGAGCTAACGTAAATAGAAATAATATCTGTATCACGGGGGAGGGGGGATTCCAGAAGAAGAAGATAAAGAGAAAGGCATAGAAAATTTAAAGAAACAATACTGAGAACCATCTCAATTTGGGAATTTGGGAAATGAATCCGATATCCTGAGATCAGATTATCCAAAAGGCCCAAGAGTTCTAAACTAAATAAAGACAGACCCTCATACTCTGACCATTATAATGAAACTGTTGAAAGCCAATGACAAGGAAAGAATATTAAAAGCATCAAGAGAAAGAAGAGTGACCAATTAAAGAACACCCAGTAAACTGTCCATGGACTTTTTTTTGAAAACCTTACAGGCAAGAAGGGAATGGCAGCAAATATTTAAGGTACTAAAAAAACAAAAACAAAAACTTCCAACTCAGAAAACTTTACCCTGAGAGTTTATCATTCCAGAAGGAAGGGTAAGGAGCTTCACTGAAAAACAAGAGTATGTCACTACCAAGCCAGGCAAAAGAAGTACAAAGGGGCTATTAAATAGCAACAACAAAAACCTACAGGTAACAGGCACCTACATTATACAATACAGAGGAGGAGAGTAACCAGGCAAATTTATAGCTCTGGACACATAATAAAAAAGAAATAAGTTTCAAATCAAATACCTCAGTTTCCATCTCAATAAATTAGAAAAGGATGATAAAGTATTACCCAAATTAAACAAAAGAAAAATAATAAATCAAAGAAAACAAAAATGGATTCTTTGAGATCAATAAAATTAATAATTACCTAGTCTAACCAATTGAGAGAAGAAGAAAGAAGACACAAATTACCAATATCAGGAAGGAATGGGTGATATCACAACAGTTTCTACAAATAGTAATAAGATAACAAAGCAATATTATGAACAACTAAAAATTCATCAACTTATATGCAATGTAAACAATTACTTGAAAGGCACAAACTATGAACGTTTACTCAAGTAGAAATAACCTGAATAACTTTACATTTATTAATGAAATTTAATTTGTAGTTAAAAAACTTTTAAGAAAATGCCAGACCAGCTGACTTCACTGATGAAAATTATAAACATTCAGTGGATAAATAGTACCAAATCTAAACAAACTCTTATACAAAGCTGAATTTATGGGAGAAAATACTTACCAAATTCATTTAAGAGGCCATTATTATCCTGACACCAAAGCCAGCCCCACATAACAAGAAAACTAAAGATCAGTATCCCTCCTGAGCATAAATGCAATAATTCAAACCATTTTAGCAAATGAAATTCAGCAATTTATAGAAATTATAATACATTATGACTAAATGCTATTTGGCTTTGGAGGAACTGGAACTCTCATATTGCTGGCAGGAAAACAAAATGATACAACCACATTGGAACACAATTTTGGCGGTTTCTTCAAAAGCAATGCATTATCTTACCGTAAAACCCAGTTATTCTAGTCCTAGGTATTTACTGTAGAAAAATGACAGTGTATGTCCATGTAAAAGACCTATCTTGCATGTGGATAGCTGCTGTATTTGTAATGGATAAAACCTAAAAATCAACTAAATGTTCATAACCAGGGAATAAACAAAATGGAATGTCTATAATATGAGATCACTTAGCAAAAGGAATAAACTAATGATACAATAAATTGTAGGTGGATCTAAAATTAATTATGCTTAGTGAAAGAATCATTCAAAAGAGAGGACAAACATTCAGTGATTCCAATTATATCAAATTCCAGAAAATGCAAACTAAACATAGTAAGCACATCAGTTGTTGCCTAGGGACTAAAAAGGAGAACAAGGAAAGAAGGAAGGGAGAGATTTCAAAGGAGCCCAAGTAAAATTATCTTGATTGTGATGATAGATTTACAGGTGTGTACATGTCTCAAAGGTCAACAAAATGACACTTTGCATGTCAATATTTGTATAATAATTCTATCTCAATGAAACTTAAAAATATGGGTCCATTTCCTTTGGCTTGACAGCCATCTCTACTCTTCTTTATCTTGCCTTTGAAGTAGTTATATAGTATCTCTGGCCTAACTCCAGCCTCTTCCTACTTTCCATCCCATAAGGGAAGTAGGAATACACCACTGTGAAATCAACATTAAAGGGATGAAAGCAGTATGCTCAAGGGCATTCTTGATGGTTTTAGTAGAACACATAGAAATATATTTTTCTTGAATCTATGTTGTAATGGCATCAACTGATGCTAATGTCCTAGAAATTGAGACCTGAGATTCAAATTAAGTTAGACAGATGAGAATTAGAATCACTTAATGATCCTAAAATAAATAAATAAAATAAGTAAATAAATAAATAATAAATAAGGTTCCCAGTTCTCATTCCTAGAGATTCTGATTTAGTAAATCTGAGATAGAACTCAGGGCATTTGTATAAAAATCAAGATTAGAAATGACAGTATTAGGCAAAATTAACATTTTACCCTTGCCTCCACCTGACTCCTCTACCATCATTAATTTATGGTCCTCCCTCCGTTCATACCATGTTAAATTCTCTCCCACTTGGCTGATTTCAACACATGTAAATCATATAATCTGCCCATTGCAAATGCCACTTCTTTTATGACTAACCATCTCTTCCCACTTCATTTCTTCTCACTTGTCTCCAACCACTGTAGCCCTTCTAATCCTTGAGTCAAAACAATGCAAAGATCCTGGGCTAATCATAGAGGAATTTCCTTCTCTTCGCTCCAAATCACTACACAGGATGAAGGTCCCAGGGTTTCAAAAACAAAAATTTATTTACAGAAAATCAGTTTTTTTGCATCACACTGGTCACTGCAACAAGTTTTTTAGGCTCCACCCATGTTTGTTTCTTCACTTGCTCACTATATTTGACTCTTACTCTGGACAACTAGTACTATCCTGTTTCGGTTTTAGGGAAAATTATTAAGGCCTAGAGCAAAGCTGTTTATTTTTGCCATCCAAATTTCTGAGAAGATATTTTAGATAAGCAATTCACCACTGCCTTTGATCTCAAGCTATCAGCTTCAAAGTATAACATTTAAAAATAATTGTATGTGGTTTCTATTACTTTGCCTGCCTTGCATGCATTGAAGCTTGTTTTAAGACATCTCTTCTGTTGTTGAGCATTTTTGTAAGATGGTCAAGTTAGATGTTTGTCCTCTGTTATTAAACTCAAAAACCCCTTTAGAGAAATACCCCAGACTTTATTGATTATCATATCAGACAGTGGTAACATGAATACATTACTCTTCTTTACATGACATTTACAGGGAATACAGAGTTGATGCCCAGTCTCAATCTGCTTTTTCTCTCCCCTTTGAAACTATTCTTAACAAAAAAAGATTCCATTTATTACATCTAATATACTTGGCGGAAGGGAGAGTCCTGTTAACACTGTTTCTTCTGCTTGGTAGTAATCTTGTGTTAAATGTAGGCCATTTGGACAAAGTTGCAGAAGGCATATAAATGTATATGCCTTAAAGTTCTAATAAATGGAATAGATTTGATTTTATTTTTTCTATTCTATAGTCTTAGAGACAGTATGATATAGTGAGCATAGTGAAAAAGCAATAGGAACACTTACTAGATTGATCAGACTGGTTTTCAAATTCTGCTCTTCTGCCTATGTGATCGTGGGCAAATTTCCTCATTCTTTTGTTTATTCAGTTAATTCATTCCACAAAAATGCCTTGAGCATCTTCTATGTTTCATACATTATGGAAAGCTTGGGGAATAGAAGAAGAACATACTCTTTATTCTAATAAAGCATGGCAGATATAAGAATGTGTGCTTCATAGATATCTAATTACAGTAATATTATTGACCAAGGATTTCAGATTCTATGGTCTGAAACCCACTCTATCATTTGCACCAAGCTATACTTTCTATGGCCTCCTGCCAGTGACTGATTGTGACAAAGGCACTATAATAAGTACTTCCCTGGGAGACATGGTACTCATAAGGTGGCAAGTGACTCAAGAACCTAGTGATGGTCTTGCTGAGTATTCCTCTGCATGCACAGAAGTCCAGTCCTCTTCAACTTAACCTCCTGCCCTTTTTCTTTCACCCAGGATCAAACCTACACCACATTCGGTAGCTCTCTCAAATTTGTGTTCCTTCCCTGTTTTCTCTCTTAGGCATGTCCTCTACAAAAAAAAAAAAAAAATGTACATATTAAATCCTACCTTGGCATTTCCTTGTTTAGATAACTTAGAGTAACATATGGAGCATATATTCTGATGGAGGTGACAAACAAAGGTAATTTTAGATGATGATTGTTCCAGGCAACAAAAGAGTGTAGTAGGATAGATTGTTTGCCGGGGGGATGGGAGGGAGGGTGCACCTTGTTTTTAAGTTTAGATGGACAGGGAAGACATAGCTGAGAAGTTATATTCCAGCTGGAAGGTGAATGATGGAATGTCACGATGCTACAGAGGAGCGGAGTCTGGCCAGTGTGAAAGAGCCTTAGCAGAAGCACCAATATTTGAAGAATGTGAGGAAAGGGATTTTAGTTGCAATCCTCCAGGGTAGTATGGCTGGAGGTGAGGTCAGAAAGGCAGATGAAGACCTGACTCCACAGGTCCTCAATGGCCACGGTAAGAAATATATGTTATATTCTAAGTGCAATGAGAAACCACTGAAGAGTTTTAGCAGAAGTGCTACATAATTTGATTTATTTTTGGACAATCACTCAGGCTGTTAAGAGGCTTGGAGGGGGCAAGAGTATGAACAAGTTGAGGAGTTAGACTACAGGAGTCTATATAAGAGGTGGCATCGGTTTTGACTATGGTAGAGACAGTGCTGGTAAGAAAAATAAAAGGATTCAAGACATGCTTTGGAAGCACATCTGATAAACAGCTTAGCTCTCTGTGCCATAATTTAATCATTTTTCAAAAAAGGATGTTAATAGCATTACCATATAGTTAGGATTAAATGATGTGTGATACTAAAATGTCCAGCATGGCAGTAAAATATCATAGCTCATCTTAGTGTGGAAAGAGTATTTGGTGAAAGAGAGTGAAGCCATGATTTATTCAAATTTTGCTGTGAACTCAAGGTGTGATCTCAGTTTTTAACCAGTATAATGTTAGGAGGGGATAGTGACTATAAAAATCACAGACTATTAGAGCTGCATGGGACCCATGCAGTTATTGATATTCTACCAGTGAGAGAAGAACAGACAGCACAGTAAGGCAAAACCATGTCCTGCAGGAAACTCTTGGCATTGAACTATATGGCATTATGAGGTTCTTTCTATTATGAAACTCAGTGATTATAAGTATTCCATAATATTACTGACAATTCTTCCATGTGGATTCTTCTGGCTCTTTGTCATATTTCTCTTAGAGCTTGCTACATCATGTTTATTGTCTTATCTGACCTAAGTTTACAGGTTTCTCAGAAACAGCAGAGAATAACATGTCAAATCAAAAGTTTATTTCCTTTTCTGTTGCTCCACACCTGTGCAGGCAATAATTCACCCCATTGAGAGACATCCTGGGTGTTCAAAGCAATAGTAGTATATAGCACTACTCCTAAGTAATCTTTATATATATTTTTAACATTAACTAAGACTACATTCAAACATTTTTGAAAGAAGAGACGATGTTATATCCACTTCATCCACCTTCATTGCATATCCAGTTTCTTCAGTAGGTAAATAGCATGCCAGTAGTTGGAACCATTTTAGGTTAAAAGACATTTTACAGGTGATTGCAGGTTAAGCACTACTGGAGAATCTTAGTTGGCAACTCCCTCTTAGATGGCAATAATAAAATCTGGACCATAGGTATTTTTAAGTTACATTAAGGAACTAGAGAATGACCAAAATCAAAACTAGGTAAAAGTATTTTTGAAAGAAGGATTTCATGGGTGAGATTTGAAGATTTGCAGGTGTTTGCTTGCACAGCCACTGTATTAGAAGAGAGTCAACATCTTACTGGTTTGAGGTGTTAGACACAGTTTGGGACAGGAGTAGTACAAAGTTAGAGGGATAATTCTAGAAGGGAGGGAGCTACATACAGGAAAGCCCCAAACATATATTTTGTCTAAACTATAAACATGACTCATCACTACTATATATGACTAGTGAATACCCTATGTCATCTTGAAAAATAAGAATAGGGGGTAGCTAAATGAATGAATGGAGAGTTAAGTTTCTGTCCCACCACCAGGAAGACAGAGTTAGGAGTTTAAGTTCAGTCAAATTAACTGCCTTCTGAAATAAGAATTACCCTTCAGGGGAATCTAACAGAATTCAGAGACCCTATATTGTATAATTCATAATGCCCAGGTTGAAATTCAAAAATCACTGGATGCACAAACAAATCAAAACAAACAAACAAACAAAAAACAATTGGAAAAAAGCAAACGATAGAAACTGATCTTGTTTGGGGTTGGGGGGGGAGTGGATCCAGTTGATGGAAATTGCACACAAAGAATTTAAAGCAGCCATAGTTCAAAAGACTTAAGGAAAAAAAATGCACAATGAAAGAAAAGAAGGGGAAATTACAGCAGAATTTAAAGGGGAAAAGGCAAATTTTCCCAGTTCTGGTATCTACCTCCCTATGCTTGGGTATCTCTTCTAAGAAGTAGGTCCTAATTTACTCTCATTAGGCATTATGGAGGTATAGTCAATACTGATCAGAATCACTTACGCCAGTTGAAGCAGTTCTGATTTCAGTTGGAAAGAAGGTAAATAGTAGAATTGGTGGTTTCGTGGTATTAGTGATCTAGTGGTAGTAGTGGCAGACAGAACAGAAATTGTAACTGAATCAGGATGAAAGAATGTATTCTAAATTTTTGCTCTCATTAAATGAGATTATACCTGAATGGTATTTCCCATGAATTTTGGCATATGACCAGAGCTTAAATAAAATTTCCACCAGTGTCTCTTGAGAAAGAGATGGATTTACGCACTCAGTAATATTTAAGAGTATTAATACTAGCTATAATACTCTAATCGATTTAGAGAATTAAATAAAATCCAAATAAGCCAAATTTTCTCTGCACGGAAGCAAGAATGAGATTAGATAGAATGACCGCTTTGTAGCTATGTCATTTAATACCACTTAATGAGTCCAAGACCTGGAGTGGGTCTTATCCAATCTCCCATCTTGGTAATAGTAATGCCTGTCCTGCTCACTCCACAGTTCAAGAGAGGCAATGACAACAATAAAAATAGCTGACATTTATTGAGAAACTATCATTTTCCAGGCGTGGTTTTAAGTGATTTTTTTCCATGTATTAACTCATCTAATACTAATGACAATGAGTTGCAAACTATTTTTATTAGCCTCATTTCAGAGAAAAGGAAACAAAGGTTAAATATTTTGCCAAATTCTCCCAGTTAATAAGAAGTAAAGATTGGACTCCACCCTGGAAGTCCATAATGAAGAAGTAGGAATCAAATACTCTTAGCCCCTATTTCTAACAACCATTATTAAGAGCAATTTGGCAACAGTCATGCAACCAAATACTCCTATGAACCGGAAACTCCGCTCACAGTATTCACTAGGAGAAATGTCTGCACATGTGCAGCAGGAGACATAGACAAAAATGTTCAGTTCAATGAAATATTATTTGGGATAGGGAAAAATTTGTCTACTAATAAGTGAGTGGGTAAATCAATTGTGGGGTATATACATATACCTATTTTATATGTTTACATACATTATATATATATAGTCTATAAGTGAATGTATATCAATATTCACTAGATCTAGAATTCTGCTCTCAAATATGGTAGCCACTAACCACATAAAGTTATTGAGCACTTGAATTGTGGCTAAAGATATATGTTATAATAATAATATTTTGGGCATATTGGGTTAAACAAAATATATAGTAAACTTAATTTTCCCATTTTTTCTCTTTTTGATGTGATATTAAAAAATTTAGAATTACCTATTTGGTTCATGTTTTTATTAGAAAATACTGATCTAGAAAAATATAATTCAAATTAAAATACGCAAACTATAAAATGATGAATAGTATGGAAAAAATCTGTAGAAACTATAAAACATGTAAAGTAACACTATCTAATATTCATGGAGCATAAACATGAACATATGCATGCAATTAAATACAAAGTATGGACAGAAATGGAACCTTTAAACTTCATAGTAATGGCTTCCCGAGAAGTGAGAGGAATGGGACTGGAGAGAAAAACAAAAGGAATTTCAATGTAATGGTCTCATTTATTCATATAAATAAACTATCTGAAGTAAATATGACTAAAGAATAACATTTAATCATTCTTCACAGTGGGTCATTTTTAATTTTAGTATTTTATTTTAACAATGAATTAAAAATGAAGTACAGCAAAAAATTGAAATAAGACTAATGACTTCACACATGCAGGCACATATTCATGCACATATAAATACATATATTCACACTTTTGCCACCTTTACAGTCATTAGACATTATATGTAACCAGAGGATTGGGACGGGCATCTTTGGGATACCTAAGTAAATATGAGGACATTGAGGAGAAAAGTTAAGGCCCATGCATTCTCTTCTGATAACTGTGCATATGAATACTCATATAAACAAATGATTTTTTCTGCTTATAAATGTAACATGTACTCATTATAGAAAATTTGGAATTTTTTAAAAGTATAAAGAAAAAAAATTTCCCATAATCCCTTCACTAGGAGAAAATCACTGGATATTCTGGTTTCTTTTCCTTTATTTGCTTTGACTATTAGGGCTTTTACTTTTGCTAATATCTGACAGATATTTTGAAACAAACCTCTGAATGGAATATGATTGTCTTTGGTCAAAAGTGTTTGCCTTGGGGTTCCATACTGGCTTACAGTACCTTTCTTAAAAAAAAATAAACACCCAACAACTTATATTTACTAAATGCTGTACTCTGCACACTAAGCTATGCATCATATAATTTAAGCTACTTCCTAGGGTAGGAACTATTATAATCCCCATATTTCACAGAGAAAAATAAAGCATAGAGAGTTTTAGTATGTTGTTAAGGAGAAGCTAAGAGAAGAAGAAGCTGGGATTCAAACCCAGAGAGTTTGATAAATACAGGCCCAACCTTTATGTCACCATGGCAGTGCCCCTAAGAGTGAGTCTTTGGGTATGTGTTAAATTTGAATGTGTGCATTCATATGTGTGTATGTGATGGAATGATGACACAAAGCATATTTTGCTGCATTACCTATCCCCACCCACAAGCTGCTCTACAGAGGCCCTATACCTCTACTACTCTGACCTCATACAGGACCTGATCCATTCTAGGGAGATTAAAAGCTCAGATGAAAGAGGTGCAAGGCAAATGTGAATGTGCTCTGGAACTCAGGCTATGAAAATGCCCTCTTGAGGTCAGGAAGAGAGAGTGAGTACTTCACTCAGATGCACCTTGTATTGTTCTAGATCTAGATCTTTTCTCTGTAACCACTGTCCTATTCCTCAACAATCCTTAACAAGGATTCCTTGTTTTATTTAATTCCTTATTTTATTTAATCTTCACAATAACCCTCTAAGTTCTATTATGATTCCCATTTCATTGATAAAGAAACTGAGGCTTAAAGTAATTGTAGAACATGCTCAGGTCAGATAGAGAGATAATGATGGAGTTGTCTATACATTTAAACTTAGAGGACTACAAAACCCAGAGCCCAAATTCTTCCTCTCATTTCCAGCACATGAAGACTTTCTATTTTCTTTATTTCTTCTTGCTAACCAGTATAATATAACAGTGTCTGAGGCCAATAGAAGGGACATATATTTGATATAGAATCCTCCAGACACAGCTATAGCCAATCAGATGACTCTTATCTTTCAGAAAGACATCTTTTCCTTTAGTTTCTCCCACCAGAGCTGCCAAATTTGGATCGGGTGCCTGTTGCCAGGTCTTGGTTCCACCTAGTTGGTGTTTAGGAATGGTCCATAACCCAAAGAAGCAGACTTTAAATGGCTTGTTTTTTGCACTGCAATTTGCAATCCTAGGAGGAAACTTGGATAGCTACCAGCTTATAAAAACAAGGAAATAAAAACCATGCTTACTAGGAAAGGCCTGCCAGTGATCAGAGCCAGGGATTAACCTTTTGAAATATGATGGGACATGGGGGTGGGGCAGAGGATGGGTTGGGGGAGGATGAATCAGAGTGTGAAGGCAGCTTTGGTCCAAAGCTGACCAATAAACAGATTCTGGGCACTTAAAAAATCTCTAGTAACTCCTTAACACATGGAGAAGATATTCGCAAATTAATTTTTCTTCAATTCCTGTCTATTGGAAACTGAGGAGCAGTCGACACTGAGGACCTTGACAGTTGAGAACATGCTAATTGGAGTTGCCCAAAGGAGGCATGAAAGCTAATGTATCTAATCCTGGGACCCAGTCACTCTCTTGACCTTAAATACCACTCTACCACTGTGCCTTCCTAGTGTGAATCCCTAACAGTGCCTTTGGATTTCATCACTGTTCTGGGTTCTCCTAAAGATGTGGCTCTTCATAATATTGTATGCACAAGATGAGTAATGATTAGCAAGAGGACACTTGTCCATGATGAGATACAGAACTCAATCCTTGAAGTCAGAGAACTAGTGAATTCACGGCAGGAGAGGGGGCAGCGAAGGAAGGGGGACTCATAAGCATGTGTCCAGATCTTGCTTATTATGCAGACATAAAACAAGCACATACAAGAGAGTAAAATTAAAAATGAAAGGAGTAAACAGATTTTCCTATTCTTCAGTCATTTAACCTAGGTCAAGGAACAGGAGCTAAGTGTGGTCAATTTTTTTTTTTTTTGCTTCAGCTGCATGTGTTTGCATAAATTCTCTCTCCTCCCAGGGGGTGGTTATTGCAGGGAGAAAAAACTATTTTCTGGGACATGAAGTCAACGTACCAATTTTTGACTGAAAGAAGAAAAAAATGACAAGGCAGGGGAAAGAGAAAAGGAATTAGACAGTATGTTTTTGAAATCCCTTTGCAACATTTGTCTTTATCCTTGAACTCTACATGCAAGCTTAATGTGAGCTCAGTAGTCAACCAGAGATCATAGAAAGTTGTTTTCATTATTCCCACTCTTCCCAAATGGGTCTGAAGAAGTGGGACTGAACATGATCTGAGATAGCCCTGTCAGTTACAATGCTGATCTCTTTCTTGACAGCAGCTCTTGGGATTTGCTGATTCCTCCTTTCACAGAAAGAAAATTTGGCACAATACCTGTATCTCAGCTGCAATACCATCATTGGCTAGTACTTTAAGGCTAGAAAGCAAAACAACTTAATGACACAAACAGGGTATAAAAACCTCAGAAAATGAGATTATTATCCACATCCAGAATTGACTCAGCATACCAGCAGCTCCCCTCAGCAACAACTCGAACAGCCCAGAGATTAAGCTTCGATTAGAATGTTTCTGGTCTGCTGAGGCGCTTTGGCTCCTTACATTTTTAAATAATTCATGGATGCACTTTACATGTAAGAATTAATGCCAATTGGGATGAAGAAGGTGGTAACTTTCTTAAGCAACCTAAGACTGGGTTGTACCCAAAGCTTTTTCTTATGGAGGACAATGGCTTGCACTTCTAAATAAACTGGATTTCCCACTCATGGTCTGCTGTTCAGTATGGAGTTTGGCTATGTTCCTTTTGCCTATATGCTTGGTATTGCCACTCCTCCTGGACGTCTGTGAAAGCAAATATTCCTTCAAGGTTTCGGCTACTGTGTCTTTGTAACTTTAGTAGGAAGATATGTCTTAAAATTCAGTGGATTTGCTTATTTACTTATAGGCTTACAGAGAGATCTTTTGTTAGGCATATGATTTCTATTCTTATTAGTTCTACCTACATGTTATTATCAACAAGTTCTATTGAGACTTGTATAGTTAAGGAAAAACCTTGCCTGCAATTTCAAATCTTTGTTAGACAACAGAGGACTTTCTCTGATGGGGAATGGTAAGATGGAGAATGTAGGTACGAACTAGAATCTGGAATCAAACTCAGATTCACTCTTTGCTCTGTCATATAAATAGCTGTGGTTTGGGGGCAAGTTATCTCTAAGATTTTTCCTTGTTTATAAAATGAGCATGACACCAACATCTAAAGCAGTAGTTGTTGGGAGGCTTATATTATGTGTCTGATACATAACAGCCCAATAGTATTAAAAAAACAACCAAATTCTAATTTTGTGGGGTTCAAAGTATATAGAGGAAGGTGATCATTTAAACAGGTAAATATATCAGTACAAAAGAGCTATAATGAGCATGCATAAAAAGTGCAGTGACGCATGGATGAGGTAGACATTACTTTTTGTCAGAAAGAATCAGGGACTATTTGATTTCATTTCATTTAAAAGTGAAGGAAAGATGGTGCTAGACAGAAAAGCCATGGAAGAGAGAGAACTCCAGAGCACGACAGGAAGCAACCATATGGAGTGAAAAACCCAGTCTACATCAAGGAATGGTATTCATTATTTCTGTTGCTTTGTTACTCCTTTCTGCGTTATTTTACTTCTACATGCACTCCCAGTAATATTTCTTTTAGGGCAGGTCTAATAGTGATGAATCCTAAGTTTTTATTTGTCTGAAAAGGTATTTTTTTCCCTTCATTTTGAAGGATATATTCATTAGGTATGGAATTCTCAATTCACATTTATTTTCTTTCATTATTTCAAAGTTATGATTCCATGGTTTTATGATTTCTGTTGCCTCTTTTGAGAAACCAGCAGTCAGTTCTCCTTGAGGATAATGTGTGTTTTTCTTCTTTTCATAAGAATTTCTTTTGGCTTTCAGCAGTTTTTGATGTACCCAAGTATGCTTGTGTTTATTCTGTCTGAGGTTTATAGATATATGACTTGACATCTCTCATCAGAGCTAAAAAATTCTCAGTCACTAGCTCTTCAAGTATTGCTTCTTCTAGAATCGCCCCTTAAATTATATATAAGCTAGATCTTGATTATTGATAAATGAGGTTTTGCTACTGCCATTTGCCCTTAGTTTTCTGGTTCTAATTTCTTGTTCAATTCTTTGTGGAAGTTTTCTTTGACTCAGGTACAAGAGTTCCTTTCAATATTCTTGTAGGGCAGGTCTAATATTTGCAAATTCTTTCAGCTTCTCTTTGTCTGAGAAGGCATTTATTTCTCCCTAATATCTGCAGGAGAGGCTTACAGGATAGAGTATTCCTGGCTGGCACTTTTTATATATAAGTATTTTCATTGCATCATTTTACTCTCTCCTTGCCTGTAGTGTTCTCTCAGAGAAGTCAGATGTAAGTCTTAATGGGGTTACTTTATAGGTTTTTCTGCTTCTTCCCCTTAGCCAGTTTCAATATTCTTTCTTTGTCTTTAACTCTTGGAAGTTTTACTACTATGTGTGATTTAGGTAACCAGGTGTTCTTTTAGCTTCATGGATTTGTGTATTTAATTCCTTTTTTGGATTTGGGAAGTTTTTCTCTATTCTTTAAATAAGTTCTTGTTCTCTTCTCTCTCCTTTTGAAAAACCCATTATTCTTATATTTTCTTTCCTCATGGAGTTGTGTAATTCTTGATATGTTTCTAATTCGTTTTTCCTTTGTATTTCTCAGTTCTTCCACATGATGTCTTTGTACCTTGTCATATTCAAGGTCACAGATTCAACGTTGCATTTGTCTATTCTACTTATATACACACACACACATATATACATATACATACATTCATACATACATATACATATACATACATACACACACATATCTGTCTCCAGAATTTTTTATATCTTCTATTGATCTTTCTACATCCTGGATCTACATTATTTTCTTATTTAAAGCTTCAATTTCTATCTTCTGTTCATCCATTTTATTTTTCAGGCCGTTCATTTGTTTCTCTAAGTTTTCTTGTGTATCTATAATCAGTTTTTCTGTTTTCTTCCATTTCTTAATGTCTTTATCATAATAATTTAATTCTATACCTGACAGGAAGAAAAGATCTTTCATGCCTTTGTGGTTGGTTTCTGGAGTTTGTTCTCTCTTGTTGATGAGATATTCCCTTGAGGTTTCAAGGTGCCATGTGTTATATTTTTCCATCTCCCCATTTTCAGCTTTCTAGTTTGCTATGCATTTGTGTCCTAAGGGTGCAGAACATCTACTTTTCCAGTAGATGGCAATGTATGCTAGGGAGAAGTAATCTGCAGTTGCCTCATCTAGGAGTGGGGGTGTGCCTGGAGGGGTCCAGGCACTAGTGAAAGTGGTGAGCAAGGGTGGCTTGTGCCTGCGGTACCACTGAAAGCATTCCTGGGTTTCAGGGAAACCTCTGGCCTTCCAGACCTGTCTCTGTAGTCTATTGGCTGGGCTTTTGGTGCTGCATCACTATATCAGCTTAAGTCCCAAAGAGGAGGGAGAAGTGTAGTGTCGCTCCATGCATTATCTTCTTCACTGAGAGCCCTGCCAAACTGGTACACCCCAACACTTTTACACATATCTCCCACAGTTGATCCACACTAAGCAGTTTTCCCCTCCCCAAGACTGACTTGTCATGGAAACAGGGTTTGAATCACAGTTTCTATCTGGCCACTGTCTCCATGTACCTCTTACCATCCACCATTTGTTGTATAGGATTGAATTTCCTCAGTAATTTTTCTGTCTCAAGCAATCAACCTTGGTCTGCACTTATTGCAAAAGTACTTAACAAGGCAATTTGGAGACCCCAGCTCTGCATCTCTTAGGATTTATTTTTATATCAGTCAAAGAGATAATATCAGGAGATCTACACAAAATTATTAACTCTGTATCTGAAATTTTCATATGTCCAGACTGCTAAATAAATGAAGTGTAAAGTGGGATTGGTTTGCAGTGAAGATTTCCATGCTGTTCCTGTGAGACATCTTCACCTTCTCCTCCACCCCCCTCCCCTCCCCCTTCCTTTCTCAATGCTATATGATCGGATCCAGTACCCCTTAGGAAATAAATAATCCATATTTTCTAGTTGCTAATATTCAAGCATGGAGAATTGGGATCACTCTCATTCTTTACAATAAATTTGTCAGGATAGAAAGACACAGGTAAGACAAACATCCAATCTATGTGTGTTCTCATATAAGTACAATTTAAAATTTATAATGGTTCAGACTATTCGTAGGAATTTTTAGTTTCCCTCCAAATAAATAAACATGTTGCTATCAGTAGTGGGCAGGAAAGTGACTTTTGAAAAATCAGTGTATTTTACACACTATGGTTCTTATTTGTTGAGTATTTCCATTCAAATAAAAGAAATGTCAAGTCTCTCTCAAGACTCTAGCAATAAAAGAGAATTTAAAAGTCTCAGGAGCTACCACAAGTATTGAAACCTGCTTAATTTGGATGCTACCAGATGCAGTATGGGACATGAAAACTCTCTTAGCCAAGTTCTTCCCTAAGATCCTCAGAATGAATTATAGCATCATGAAGAGATAACAGAATTAGACTTTCTTTTGACATTATGCCTTATAGGTTAGACTTAAATGCTGGATAGGTGCTCCCTGAGATCTGAGATTTGGATTAGAAGTTTTCAAGAGAATGAAGAAAAGGTGCAAATAATTGGCCATAAATTTTTGTGACGATGTCCACAACATCTTTAGAGATCTTTATTAAAACCTATCATATTTAAGGCCTAGCATCTAAAGAACATGAACAAATCATGATAGCTTCTTTTTTTGACTCAGACAGTTTATTAATTAAAGGAAAATTATGATTTTGTAATTCAGTTTCACCAGTGCTCTTGGGAATTTTCAAATAATGCCAAGAAGAGCTTATATGAATTTAAACAAAATAAGATATTCATCAGGGGAAACTCTTTGTACACATATCATTAAATCTGTGCATTTCTGTCTTGTTACTTTTATTGAAAATAAACTGAACAAGGAGAACTAAATACTATTATATGTTGACTAAGTACTCTGAAAGCATTGCTCGTTCACTTTTGACCTTCACCCAAGTTCACAATTTTGATGAAAGACAAGGTTATTTTATTATGATCCTATGGTTTTAATTAGAATTCTACTTAAAATGCTTCCCAACTATTCTGGTGAGGACATATGAAGTATGAAGCAACACACGATACCCTTTTGGTTCTCTCAGTGTAAGTCATTCACACAATTCTCTTTAATATTACTTGTAGGGACTATAGGTAGCAACTATTCTTTCTGCATTTGTTGTATCTTAATGAGCCAGGAATTTTATCTTCTGGTAAGGAAACTAATATTCAGACAAAAGTTAATACTAAATAAATTGGTGTATTTGATGAAGGCTATAATCACAGGATTCCAAATAATTGTGTATTTTCTCCAAAATTGTTTCCACTGTTATTGAGAGTTGGTTATCTCTGTAGGAAAAATCTGTTTTAAATAGAGTCAAAGTAATTGGTTGAATTCTTTGAGCAGCACTGACAACTAGCCTATGATACCTTTACTTGTACTAAGACCTGAATGTAGAATCCACCTTTTTCATAATTCTCTCTCATGCAGAAACAACCCCAGGCCTGGACTTGCTTTTCCCCTACAGATGAAAATGTAAGGGGCACATTGGAGACAGACTCACTTTCTCCTTGGGGAGGTGGGGGTTCTGATATTTTCCTGTGAGTCACAAACAGAGGCAGACCTCACTCAGGACCTGTGAGAGCTCTGGGATTTTGGCTTGGGTCAGTAGGTTGTTCAGCTACAGAACCCTTCATCCACCAAGCGCTGCATGTGTAAAGATCCCACATATGCTGCTGCTGTCCCAGCCCTCCCACATAGCTCCACAGGGCTCCATGAAACCACCACCCAACCCATCATCATTCAGAAATAGTCACAGTTTGAATCAATTCAAGTTTGGAAATGATTCTGGAATCATTTGGATCTGGATAAGGAACTCATTAAATGAAAATCCAAACTGGATCAAACATTGGACCAATTATAGCCTGATACAAGCTACATATTGAAATGGTTTCAGATTTGAGTCCCTTCAGACACTGAGCAGGTTTAACTCAATACTAACAATAAGTATTATCAAAGAATTTGGGAAATAATAAAAATTGTCCCTTACTAATGTCCGCCCTTGGCCCCTCTCCCATGCTTACCACTCACAGGTGTTCAACAAGGTTGCAACACTTTAATGACAAGTTGGAGCTGCTTTTTTGGCTGATCTGGTCTACTCCCCAGGATACCAGCCACGCCCTGCTGCTAACAAGCAACGATGAGCCCCCATCACTCCTGGGCTTTCGCACGCATTTCTTACTGGAAGGCACCAGCTTGAAATTTGTTTTTCCTTGGATATGTGTTTGTATATTCTCAGAGGCTGACAGAATTCAAAGACTTAAGGGACTCCAAAAGTCAAGAAAACTAGGGTCACAATGACTGTCAATGGAGCTACTTCACTAAACCCTTTTCTCCTTTTAGGTGTAGGCCTGGGAGAGGGGCTGCCCCATTTACCTCACACATGGGAGGTCTTTCCCATTTGAGCTGCTTTTCCTGCTTTATTTCACTCTCGGTTTAGAAAATCAATGAGGCAGATCAGCTAGCCCTCCAAATATAAAAGGTTTTTAAGGAAAAGCCATTTGACGACTAATCTTGTGTAAAATTATGAGGTAGACGAAGGGTACCTAAGGATGGTGGTTATTAAACATGGTTGGCCTCACCCAGGCTTACTGAGCCACAGAATCTTTGGATGGAGTTCCAGTTTTGCATTTTTTACAAGTTCCCGAAGTGATTCTGAGGTAGTTGTACAAACATTTGGGAAAAGCCAGTGGAAGGCACACTGTCCCCATTCCTTAGCTTTCTCCTCTAACACCTCCTCACCTCTTACCACTATGCCCTTAATGCTGTCTCTGTTCTTCCAGACTCCCCCCCCAGACTGGTTATAATATCATTAAAATCTCCCTTATTGCCTCCTCCAGTACCTCATACACATATACACACTCATCATTGTCAGAACTACCCAATAGGGTGAGCATAAACCAATGAAATGATACTGATTGCAGCTGAATCCTCAATAAGCTTAATGTGTAAATCTTCCAGATGTAAATTGCATTTTGAAAGAAAATACAACATTTAGGGAGGACAATGGCAAGAGTGTCTCTACCACCCCCAAGGGCGACTTTCTTTAAACTCTATTCATATTGTACAGAGAATACATGTTGTGCAGCAAGACTCACTCTCACTTTCCAAGTGGACAAGGTAGACCCCCATCAATCATAGGCAGGAAAGCCAGAATTGCTTCAGTACAGCAAAATGGAAAATACAGAGATAGCTGTGTTGCTGCTCCTAATTAGCTCCAGACAGCACTAGGAGGGAATTTCATCTGCTAAGACTGCCCCATGGTGTTTTGACCAGTGACACTGGCATATCCAGCAGGGAGGCTGCCACAGTTGGGGTGGCATCCTAAAAGACAGGGGTTCTCTCCTTTACTTTCCTTGCTAGCTGATTATACTCCAGAGACAAAGCTTGGGATCCCACTGGTTTGTGCAAGTTTTAAGCCTCAGTTATCCCCACACAAAAATGTTATGCAAACAGCCATTATTTTGTTAGTATGTAAGGAGTTGGGGGAGACCCAGTAATTTACCTAAATGAAAATGGAGTATCCCCTGAGATTCTAAGAACAGAATGTTTTCATCAGCCACATTAAATCTCCTCTTGCTTTTTGGGACAAAAGTGAAAAAGCAGCTATATAATCTATGGGAAATAATAGGCAAAGCAAAGCCTCTGTGTTTAGAGGTCTTCAATTTGAGTTGTTTCCAAGGATACTTCTCTTCCAAATCAGGAGCAGGAAGTCCAGTACTTTTCCCTCTTGATTTGCTCTTTCAGATAAGCCTTCCAAGACCCTTAGTGCTAGCTGAGATACTGGTCTCCCAGGAACTGGAGCAAATCCAGGGCTGAGTTTACCATGACCACTAGAAATTCAACTCACACTAATAACTTGTGGTGCCTGCCAGCCTGAGTTAGATGCAAGCCAGAGACTAAGAGGTCAAAGGTTCCATGTCCTCCCACTGTCTTCCAGAGTCATCTTTCTGACTTGCAGTTTCACTTGAAGTTTCCCAGATGGAAATAACCCATAGAATCAAAAAAAATCTTCAGTTAAACATCAAGATAAGATCGGGCTGAGAGGCTGAGTCAAATCTGGTACTCTCGTCTTCCACCTATACATTGCTCATTGTCCCTTCACACTTTTAATCTCTGCCTGCATTCATTTCACCTTTTGTAGTAATTTTTTTTTTCTCTAGAAAAGCCAGATGGAGACTTCTAAGCTCCTGAGACTGATCACAGCTTGTTCCATTATATCTTAGCCTCATGACCTGGTTATGCATCATAAATGTTTTGTGTTTCAAGGACCCCATCTCAAGTTACCTTATCAGCATCTCTATGGTATGCTCAAGTATTTTGGATCTTTGTCAGTATCTTTGTATGATTACAACATGGTACTTATATTACACTCCCACTAGAGCAGTCATTACATGATTCATCACTATTTCTTTCAGACTAACAATTGGATCTCCTGACTTCTCATACATGATTTGCTATCAAACTTGCTGTATGACCTTGCCCCTCTTCCAACATCCCCCCTACCTCCCATTCCACCACCTTTCTGAGGCATGGTGCATTCTGAAGTTAGGATGACAAAAGGAGATATACACTCTTTAGGTATAATCATACACAGGAGACATTCTTGAAGGAGTTTAATCTTGACAGAGTGTAAGATCTTACAGCCTGTTAAATAATCACCCTGAAGTTAGTCTAGAGAATAAATGCTTCTTCAGAGCTTATCTTCTGCCTCCCCTCTTCTCACAGAATCTAGAGCCCTCCCAGGTAAACCTAACAGTGATAAATGATTGAATTTTGACGTGAAATAGAGGGTTGGCAAAGAACAGTATATAATCTTAAGGACCTTGGGAGGAGGGACAGAAAAAGGAGACCCCAAAGGAAACAGGATTCTTTGCTGATGACAAAGTGGGTAGCATTCAGGGGCTACCAGAGTTAGAACTGAATCCATTAGAGGGGGCAGGAGTAAGGATATTTAGGATAGAGTGAGAAAACCCCTTCCAGATTCTTCACTACTCTGTGTTACTGAATGGAATATACTGTCCAAATCAAAAAAGCCAGAGTTGTGTGGATGCTGTGTCAGTGTGGTAAGACCTGAAAATTGTTTGATGTTGGAATGTGTAATCCACTCATACATGCTATTGCTCAGAGGTGATAATTCTTGAAGTTTCTTATGTAATAGGTCTAGAGTGGTGTCTTGGCATCTGTACATTTTTAAATATCTACAGGTAAACAACATATAATTACTGCTCATATTTACTTTATTATTTAATATGTTAACTTTTATATTTTCTTTATATTTTGTCAATTTCTTGCCACTCTCTCTCCCACCACCCATATCTTTCCTGCCTGCCTTTGTGGGGTGAGATTGCCCTTCCTCAAGTCAGACTCCTCTTTGCTCCAGGGCACTTGGTTTGGCAAGAAGAGGAAAGGTCAGTTTCAGTCCCTGATTGCCCACTTGGCTAGGTGCCTTGTGTTAGGTACAACTTGCTCAACTGTGACCAAATGAGGGAAAAGAGTATTGGCTTTGGAGACAGCAAATTTGTGTTTCAGTCAAGACTTCCACTTTTTGTCTGTCTTAATTTGGGTAATTTGCTTAATCTCTTTGAAACTCAGTTTGATTAGGTATTAAAGAGGGATAAAGATATTTACTAAAATTAGGCATAAGAGTAGCTACCTACCTAAAATCTAGATGAGTGCCTGGCAGATAGTATAAGGTTCAATAAATATTAAATGAATGAATACTGTATGTCAGTGATACAGCAGTTAAATGAAATAACGTATTTGAAGGGTTTGGTACATGTCTGATGCTTTTTAGATACTCATAACTAGTTATTTCCTCTCCACTTCTACATTTTCTCTCTCCCCCCAATTATTTATTGCACTCCTCTTTCTAAACCACTCCGTCTGCTAGATGATGGTGATAGAAAAAGCCTCAGTTATAAGGAGACTGTGTTCAAGTTGTTCATATGCTAGTGGGTAGTGGGAAAGAGAGAGCTCTAAAGAAGTAACCACCAGACAATGTGAGAAGGGTTAAAAAAAAGATAGTGTACTATGAGAACACAGAGGGCACAATTAAGGAAGGCTTCAAAAATCACTGAAGGATAGATAGAGGCTTTCATGCAACAAGGGGGTAGGCTATTCTATTCATAGGAATCCACATGGAAACAGAGAGACATGAAAATGACCCCATCTAAGAACACAGAAATTCTTGGCTCCTTAGTTTGAGAGAAAGAACAACAAAGTGAAATGAAGAGAAAATGTAGAAATTAATTTTTTTATATCACTATTTCCTCATTTTGGTATAGAACATCATGTTTTTCAAAGTTCTCATACTTTCTATATTTCTTTGACTCTAAAACATAATATAGGCAATGATCTCATCATCAAGCCAAAGCAACTAAGGCTAAAAAGAGCATAATTGGTTCAGCCAAATTCATTCAGCACATTAATTGAAGGATCTAGAAATAGAACTCAAAACCCCTGTCTGGGTGACAATTTCTGCAAATGCTTGTCTTCTTCAATTAGTTAAAAATATTTCCAGGACTTCTTTCTAGATCTGAGCATTTCATGTTGCTTTTTTCTTAATTGGTCATATCCAACTGCCATTTATTCAGAACCTATCCCATTGACACTACCAATCTCATCACATGCATTCTTTCACCAGAGTTTATAACCCTACAGTAGATGATGAGGTTGGTCTGGTTGTAATTTTATACATGAGAAAACTATTAACTTTAGTAAGTTTTAAATGCCTATCTTCCTAAGATACTGAATAAAAAAGAGGCAGCACTAGTTTTTAGAATCCAGTGTATTTTATGCCACTGTTTTTTTTTTTTCAGCTCTGTTACCTTAATGCAATGCGATCTAAACTGATGCACAAGTACATCTGCTATTTGTGCTTCCTGAGTTATCTATAAGGCAGGATATGGCATTCTTGGACTTTTACATGTTGTGAGAATTGTTTATTCACTGGAAATTTCATCTTCTATTGTAATTTTATATTTAAACATGTCTCTAGCCAAGTTATACCACATGTACTCATATACTAGTTTTCTGCCTTTCTGTCATATAAGTGTGGTCATATGAATCACTCTCATGTATCTAATTATAACACTGCTAAATAGGAAAAAATGACCACCAATGATAAAGTTAGCCTAGTCAATATGGTTAGTCTTCATAAAACCATAAACAAAATCAGGAAGAAAAAATTTTCAAGCATTTTGCTGCCAACTCTTGTATAATCCAGTAATCACAAGGAAAAGTGAAACATTTTCTTAACCTACATGTATCCTTTCTTAGATAAAGAAAATATTAAAATCCTACTAACCGTGGAATTGTCTCCAAACAGGTCCTCCTAGGATGAAGCCGATGTCTATTCAAGATTTCTTTTGTGTTCTTAACTTTGGAGAGAGAGGTGTGGTAGTGATTTGTTTTTTTCCCCCTGCCTCCAAAGATATTCTTGGTGTCCACAAAAAATGATCAGTGGCACTGTTTTTCTGTGAAGGAAATACACCAAACAGATACAGATTTTATCTATTGAACCTTTTGCTAAGGGAGATGAGAAAAATTAGCAAACTTTAAATTTATTTTGACTTGTCTCCTCTCTATTTTCTGGCTTTGTGAATTATATTAGTTTCATAATAGAAAGATGTGTTACAGCTATTTTTTGTCACTATATTTCCATAATCGCACAGTATTAATTCTAAATTTAAACTTTACTATGTACCAGCTTATTTTTAACCACAGTTTCTTTATTCCCAGGTTTAAAATTTATATTCACATCTTAGATAACTTGACTTCATTTTTCCTAAGTTTTTCAAGAACAAATCAAAATCCAGTAACTTCACCAGAGTATGCAACAATAATCTTTTGTATTCATTTTTGGTGAAACAGGACATGATACTTTTTTCCTACCTGCACAGTCAAATTTTTATTTCTGTTTTCTTTGATATCTTTGTTTCTTCTTTTTTTTCCCTGTCCTTTATGGACATGGAGAACTCTGAATATTTTATGTATGATGGTCTAGTTCTCTAAAGTTCTAGCTATATCTGTTCTTTTCATTTTCTCCATATACTTCTCCATAGGCTGTCTGATATTCTAAGCTTCATTTTAAATAATCCTTACTCTGTTTTTATTATTTCATTATGATTTTCTTCTTGCAGTATAAATTTGCTTATCATTCTTGTCATCTCTTCAGTCTTTACACTTTCAATTTTTTTGTAGTTATAACTAGTTTTTGAATTGTTTATCTTTTTCTTTAATTACTCATTATCTTCCTTTTGTTTTTCTTCCCTTCCTCTCTACCCTCACCCCCACTCTATGTCTGTTTAACTTTTTGGTTTTTTTTCTCATAATCACATGTATGCTTGGAACTAGACATTCTTGAAGAACAAAATGGAAAGAGATGGAAAATGAACTTGGGACACCTGTTGCTTCAGTTCAGTTAGTTCTACTGGACCTCTTGCCGATCTCATCTTCCCTTTGCTTTTGAGGTGCACTTCACTTCAGTTTCAGCTACCAAGTGTTTGAAGTGGCTCGTGGGAAAGTTTTTCCTCCTTCCTTTTATGTTCTCCCTTACCTTTTAATCTCTGTCGTTTGGGAGGGAGGGAGGAGACTAGAAAAAAATTAGAAGTTTAGTGTGATTTTGCCTTCAACTTGGCCTCTCTACTATCTTGTGCCAAGTGTGATCTCTATGGGAACATCACCACTTTCTCTGGGCTTGCAAATGCCTGTGAATTTAATCTAAGGAACACTACACAGACCCTTTGGAAGTTTGACACTCAATTGTAGAGAACTCTGTATCTTAATGGAAGTTCGAGGGCAAAGATACTACATGGAAATGGTGTCCCTCATTGCAGTTTGAACTGCAAACTGGACTTGACACTTTAATCATGGAATAATGACTGGCAAACTGGGTCACTTTGGGTTTTCAGACTTAGATATTGGACAGCATTTTTTTTTTCAATTGAATGAAGTGAGCCTGTCAAGTCAAGGAAAACAATGGACACTATATGCTGACAACAATAAAATTAAAGCTTTCAAGACAAAATTAAAACTTTTGAAATCTTGATCTACCACTATGAGCTTGACAAGTTCTCAATACATAAATATTTTTCTGATGAGATTGGTGTGATTTTAACAAACGTGAGCTTTTGATATTGCAAAATAAACTGTGTCAACACTTAAGATTTGCATAATTCAAGAAACTAACATTTTCCAAATGACCATTAATCCATGCTACAAAAGCATGCATGAGAAAAAATCATTGTCAAAGTGAAAGAAATCAAGAGATTTTAAAGTAACATTATCAATGAACTCATTGAGATAGTTTCAAATTCTACACTACATTTAACCTTTATGAAATCACCAATTAATGAGTTTTGGTATTATATCAAAGAAGACTATCTAAAACTTTCTGGAAATGCTTTTAAAATAATTTACCTTTTACAGGAAGCCGTATTTTCCTCAACTACTTTAACCAAAGCAATATATAACAATAAATTAAACATAAATTTAGAAACTCTATTAAGCCAGATATCAGAGACTTATAAAACCATGACACAATGCCACAATTCTGAATAAATTTTCTCTAGGGAAAACACATTTTTTTTACTAAAATATGTTATTTTGTTAGTGCAAAATGGGATTATTGCTATTTTTAAATGAATTGAAAATTATTTGATTTTTTTTTTCTTTTTTCAGTTCCTAATATAAAGATTATAAATATCACCCTGTTTAAAAAAAAACAAAAACCTTTTGGAAACCTTAATAATTCTTAAGAATTAAAAGAAATATTTAGGTCAATAAGTTGTCACTAATGAAGCTGTATGTAGTACAGGAGTATAAAAGCAGAAATATTATGGCTTGAAATTGATTTTTTTCCAGAGTGGGATGCAAACTACAGACTGCTAAGATTAAGATGGAAGACTCAGAAGAGAAACTGAGAAATCGGTGGTGGTAGATGGGTAGATTTGGAGAAATCTGAGTCAAGTAGTTAGTCCTTCCCATGCTTCAAATCTTCTTCTACCTCATTTCTCTGGCCCTTCTCTCATAAGTTACTCTCTTATCCTCTCCTCTCTCTCGACAGATGGAAAGATTCTCTGCTTTTAAGGACTCCTGTGATTTTAATGGGTCTACCTGGTTAACTGACAGTAATCTCCCCATATCAAGTTCCTTTACCTTAGTCACACCTGCAAAGGTCCTTTTGGCAGGCTCTGGGAATTAGAAAATGGACATCTTTTAGGACTGTTATTTTATCTAGATGTCTTAACCTGTTTGGGCTTCCGTAACAAAATATCATAGGTTGGGTGATTTATTAATAACAACAATTTATTTCTCACAGTTCTGGAGGTTTACAATCGGGTGCCAGCATGGTGGTGTTCTAGTGAGAGCCCTCTTCCTAGTTCACAGCTGGTGCCACCTCAGTGTATCTCCACGTGGTCGGAGGGGACAAAGAAACTTTCTCAGGATCCTTTTATAAAGCTACTAATACCATATATGAGGTCTCTGGCCTCATGTTCTGATCACCTCACCAAGACCCCACCTCCAAATACCACTACCTTGGGGATCAGGATTCAACATGTAAATATGAGGCGGAGGTGGGTAGGACACAGATATTCAGACAATAGCACTACCACACCATGCAATGTTTTTGAGTAAGGAAGTGGTATTATGACAGTGGTATTAAAGGAACAAAATTCCCCAATAATTAACCAGTATAGAACTTATCTGGTGCCAAGTTTGGGGCCAAGTTCTGCCTCTGTGGAAAACATCTTACATGTGTTTCTAGTGCAGTGCAGATGATGTGTCCAGGAAGACATCTGCTGATATTCTGGCAGGCAGATCACTTTCTCACTGGCTGTCCTACCCATATTTGTCATCCAGGTCGCCAAAAGGACAAACATCCATAGCTTCCAGAAGCAGTTTGGTTTCTTCTCTTCATTTTCTATCTCTGAAGTGTTCAGTGAAAGAAAAGTCACAGAATTTGCCATATATGCTATTAAGGCAGGACATTTTCCCCTTTCAGGAGCTGTAATCTGAGGGGTGACCTTTCACATGAAGCATTTTGTTAAATAATGTGGTGGAGTTACTAAACCATGAAGTCAGAGGCAACACTTGAATGTGTGTTGAGTTACCACCAGTTCTCTGAAGAGAAAACAATAAGCTTAAATGGTTTTGAGCAATAATTTATCAGGAAGGCTGTCACAAAAGAATGCTTGAATTAAACCAAATAAACCCACAAGATAGATGTAACTCAAATATTTTCCAAGATAAGCTTCCTTTCGAAAGTAATTTAAATGTTTGTCTGCCTTCCCATTGCATTTATGTGTGATATGTTGAATAATTAACTAAGGAGGACAGAAAGGGAATCCCAGTGGTATAAATTCCAGGAACAACTGCAGACTCATCCAAAGGTCACTTATATATTAGAACAAACCCAAATTTATAAGCTAGTCTCAAGCAGAATCAAATATCCTATAAAATTAAATGACAAAAGGCATTATTTCCACCCCCTCAAAATATTTATAAAAAACAGGATGCTCATTCTTCAGCCTGGTAAATAATGCATCCAAAGCATTCCTAACCATTGTTGCTGAATATTACAGCATAAGAACAAATTTCAACATTTTGCAATTACATTGTGCAAAGTACAAAGATCTGTACAATTCTCTTGGGTGTGTACAGTTTACTATTTTTGCCTACACATGTTTTCTCAGGGAAACAATGAGCCTTGGGAGATGGGAGTTTGTAGCATGACACCTCCAGAGCTGCCAAGGGAAACCTCCTGTTATGTTATAACTCTCAGAACACTGCCCAACCTTGGAATCCAGAGGCATATTAATATTTTATTAGCACTAACCTCGAGTTATAAAACTGGATGCAGAGTTTGCCCAATAGTTATCTTTTTCTAATGTTCTGCACAGAACTACATGCTTGGCAGGTATTCTTTCTTAATACCAATTTATTTTGCCTCTTCATTTATTCTCTAGATGACTTAGAATATTATATGTATATATGTATCTCTGTGCGTGTGCGTCTGTGTGTGTGTGTGTGTGTGTGTATCAGTCACTAAAATTGAGCTCATGAAAGTTATTTCATGTGGATTTGTGACTTGGAGAGAATAGAACTGTAAGACATCTATTACAGTGAGATCTTGGATTCAAGTCTATTAGTTTATATAATGCTAACTGCTATAACAGACTATCCCCAAATCTATAAAAGCTTAAGTACAATAAAGGCTTATTTATTAATCAAGAAAAGTCCAAAATGTGAATTCTTGATTGGTGTGATGCTATCTTCCGAGTTGTAATTCAGAGACCCAGGATCCTGCCATTCTGTGGCTCTGAAATCTTTGAGATGTAGCTATGTTCATCTGTGTCAAAATGAAAGAAATGGAAAGAGCATGGAGGATTTTTCAATTTTTAATGTAAGATTTTTAATAAGCCAGATTTTAAATGGGTATATATCACTTTAGCTCAATATTTTCTTAACTAGAATGCGTAATTTGTCCACCGATAACTGCATGGGAGACTGAGAAATGTAACCTAACATTGTATCAAAGAAGGAAAAGAGTAAAGTAACCAAATAGCCAGTTTTTGCCATATAATCCTTCATCTGCCATATTTATTTTATTTTTTTTCCTTTAGATTATTATTTTAACATCAAGGACCCTACCCTGCCCATATTTCCAACCTCTGGAATATTTGGAGAAGCGTTTTATATATAGTACATACTCACTACTGCATGTTTGCCTGATAGACAGTAAGTGAACAATGTTGAATGTTCATAATTTCCCTCCTTCTTATAGCTCAGGACATTGGGTTTTATTCCAGAGGACTGAGAAATACTTTTCCTCAAGGAATCACAAAGCATCTACGTCGGCATTACTTTGACTATTACTAATACTGCCGCCAGCTTGGGGAAGTTCAAGGAGAAAAACTCCTATTGAAAGCTGAGCATCAGAAGAAAATCTGCTGGAAGAATGAGTAAGTAATTAGAATAGGAGGGTAGACTCTACAGCACTACTCTCATGTTGTCCAGTCTGTAAAAGAACTTGCTGTAAAATGCCTTGGAATAATTAGCAATGCTAAGCCCCCAACCAAGAAACGTCTTCTTCCAAAAAACTTTAGGTGATGCTGGGGATGTGGGGCACTGGGCTGGAATCCTGCTGTTACCCACACCCACCACCTCTGCTGATTGGAAAACATTATTTTGGAAGTAAAAAGACTGGAGTTTTTTTCCAGGCCTCTAACTAATAAGCTACATGACTGTGGGCAAGTCAGCCTGCCTCTCTGGACCTCATTTTCATCATTTTATAAGGAATAATTGGATTAGCTGGGTGATGATCAATGAGTGGTCCACCCAACCCCAGTGTCCATGGCTAATATTAGTAATCAAATATTACTTGTTTTTTGTTTGGTTTTTTTTTAGTGAGCTTAAATATGATCTCGGGATCCTTATCAACATACCTCTTGAAAGTCCCTATGAGTCCAGATATCAAAGTATCAGGACATAGGAAATAATAGACATAGTTAATATGTATGGGTCATTTCTAATTGACTGATAAACCTAGAGGGACTGTCCCTCCTGAGCTTAGTCAGTTCCTAGAAACAGGAACAGACTTACCTGGACTAAAAACCGGACATTTGGAAAACACTTTTTAAATGCAAATCAAATAATCCTTAGTGCACACTAAAACCACTTTCTTTAGCAGATTTTCTTACACTCTGAGCCACTATCTGCCTGCCCTGTTTACCACAGGGACATGCACCAGAAACTAGGAACAGTGCATATAATCCAGAGTCTGCTAAAATTATTCACTTTAGCCAGTTCTTAAACCTGCTTGCCCTCCCTCGCCTGTCCTTCTGCAGTTCTTGCTCACAGTCCTCCCCTCTGACTGCTTCCTGCGTGACCGTGGTGTTTCCCACATGACTCCTTATGGCATTGTATGACACCTTCTTCTGGTGTCTGTGAATAATACAAGCTATTTTTTCAATGACAGTCATCTCTAAATAATATCTAAATAATAATCATTGCTAAATAATAATGTTTTAATAATAAAACAAGTGTTTGATCTAACCTACCTGTTCCCTGAAGCAGATGGATCTCTAGAGACCTTTCTAGTGCTAGCAATTTTTTTATCCTCTTACATTAAATTGAGAGCATTGTAAAGTCTTTAAAATAGTTATGTCAGTAATAATAAGTCTTTATCTTCTGAAATTATCCAGTGTTAAATGTCAAGGATTTTCTGAATCAGGAGTTACGTAAAGAGAAATGCCACAGAAAGTCTTGTGTAAGAGTCATTGCTTAAGTGGACACAGGGGAAAATGTTGATCCTATTTTAGAAAGTCTTTCATTCTACTCCAGTGTAGCTGAAGAAAAAAATTTTCTAGTGAACATTTTTGGAGACTTCTATTAATTTTTCTACTTTCCTTAGCTCTTCTCTGTTTGAGTTTCATTTCAGAGTAATAGAGAGTTCACTCCTTATAGTGTGTGATTGCGTAACTTTAGGGAGCATATTGGGAAGAATAAGGAATATGTTGGGGTAAAATTATCCCTTTAAAAGACATGTGAGAAATATCCAAGGAGACTTTACCTACAAGACAGAATGTGTAGGTTTTGATAAATCTCTCCCCTAAGTACAATCAGGAAATACTGAGATATCCTCACAGAAAAATTCTTCAGTTCATCCAGCACAGGGAGATTGACCGACAGATATTTTGCTCTGAGGTGGTTTCCTGGGTGGGTACGACAGGGCAAAGGGAATTGCAGCCAGGGCATCACCATCCTAGTCAGCTGATAAGCTGGGCACAAGACACAGTGTTATTTAGGGATCACTTTGCAGAGAAGGAGGAGAGCAGACTTACATGAACACAGCACTGGTGTTGTTGGCTTAGTCATGGAGAATTTGGTTTTTAATGGTATGGATGAGAGAGTCCCTTCCCAAATAGTTAAAACAATCCTGAGGAAAAAGATGAAAAATGGTGCTATCACACTTCCTGACTTACAACAACAGTAATCAAAACAGTGTGGTATGTGAACAAAAACAGAAACTCAGAGCAAAGCAATAGAATAGAAAACCCAGATAAAACCACACAAATGCAGTTCACTTTTGATAAAGGAGCCACAACATTGGAGAAAATAAAGGCTCTTTAACAAATTGTGCACATGCAAAAATAAAACAAGATCCATTCTTAACTCTACATGTAGTATAAAACAAAACACAAGAAATATCACCTAGTATATGAAGAACTAGATTAATAGTGAGAATATTACTAAACATTTACTGAAAGAATGAACAAAACTCTAATGTAGCACAGTGATTCACTGTGCTGTGTTAAAATATCAATTCATCCTTCTTTCCCTTTACTTTCTGTTTGAGAAGCAATTATTCTAAATCATCTCCAATTGTACGTCACAGAAATGTGAGAAATCATTTGACTTTCAAAATAAATCTGGAAATTGCTTTCACTTACCATAAAAATTACAAAGAGTATTATGTTGTACAGGCAAAATTATGCAAGCATTTGTGTAAGGAAATAAACAAGGAAGTACATTTCAGTTCAAATAGTAATGCTGTGCTTCAAGTTGTAATAAAAGGGTACCATAACTGTTGATAAATCAGGAAAACAGTTTAGAGTCTTTTTTTCCCCCAGAAAGTTCTCTGTGGATTTTTAATTATTGTTATTATGTTTGGGTCTGAAAATGCACCCATTCACAAAACCTTGGGTCCGATGGACAAAACAGATGTATAGTCTTCTGAAATAGGCCAGGATTCAAGTTGAAGCACAGCTGACTGGACATTTAACACTTTGTGTGCCGGTGCCCTTTAAATTTACCAGCCCTTGGGGCTGGCCATTTTCTGTACCACCGCGTGAATACATTCATGCATTCAATAAAACACAACTCCTGAACTACTGGATATTAAAAAAAAACTGTAATATCTCTCATAAAACACCTTACACTTTCACCAAAACAATGTGTAAAGCTTCTAGACTGAGTACGATCAAAGAAATAGATCCTAATAGTTCCAAATAAATCCACCGTGGTGTGAAAAGCCAGAGACTAGATGAACACGTATTAATACATGAGCGGCCACCTGATACTGGTGACAAAAACACGTACTAATACGTGAGCAGACCACAAAGTGTTAAGAACACAATGAGTAAAAGGCTCACCTTTCTTCACCTGATATTGCCAAGTGAAATCTTCCAAATTTATTCTAGAGAATGAAGATATTTCTAACTCATATTTTATTTGCCTTTGAGTCTTGCTCAAAATTTTTTTTCAAATGGAAAGAAGACTAGAGGAAATAGAGTAAAAGTCAACTGTGAAATCTCTGGGCTATATGATTGTATAAAAAAGAAAAATATGAAAAGAAAGCCTAACTTATTCAATATCCCAGTTTGAAGATGCAGGTGAGGTATTAAAGAATAGTGGGAGAGAGGTCCTCAGAAAGATAGCTTTCTTTTTTTTTTCCATTTCAAAGACATTTGAAAGATGGCAAACCTTCCTACAGAACCACTTCTAAGTTTGGAGAATGAGCCTTCTTTTGCACACATCAAATCTGTCAATGGAAAGTTAACATTCCCCTCAAATTGCTAGCTCCAGATAACAAAGATAAAAATGTTCATAGAACTTTTTGAGCGTTATTAAGTCTGGTTTGTTTTCTGTCTTGCTTTAAGGTCAACACAACCCTGAAAATCCTAAAGAGCCTCCTTCAAATAATACTTTCAGGTGAGCAGCACTCTCCCTTACCATAAGAACTACAGTGATATAATGTGTAGGGCCAAGAATTTAGGGGAATGAAAAAACAGGTAAAACAGAATAATGAGTATACTGATTAACCTAACTCTTTGATTTTGAAGATGAGTTAGCTGAGGTTCAAAGACAGAAGTACTCTACTGTAAACCCCGACAGTTGGGTTTCCTTTTTTCTTTTCATAATGCAAGTGTCTGATCTAAACTTTGATTACTTAGGCATCCACTTCAAAGGTCAGTATCTACAATTAACACATTATAAGTCACACAACTAGGTATAGTCCTTTGTTTGGAGATTTTTTTCTTTTTTTCTTCCCTCATTTGAATTCCCACTCTTATATTTTAAATTCACCAATAATAAAAAAGGAACATGAGAAGCACTGATAAAAGTAGAACCCAGGGCCAAGCACTGCCTCTCTACTTGTGATCCAAGTATATAATAAGCCTGGTTTCTTTCAAAGTTACCTGACAATTATGACTGAGGACATCTTTCAGTCATAAGAAGCAAAAGGAAAACCACACCTAGTTTCTAATTCAGTAGGCCTGAGTAGAACAAATTTTAACAGTTTCCCAGATGATGCTGTTGCTAGTGGATGATTCAGGGAAACAAAAAACCCCTGAGACATAAAATTAGATATACTCCTATTTGCCTTACCTGCTTTCACATCTCTGAGATGTGTCCCTTATGCCTTGACTAAGTAGGAAGCTATAGCCAATGAGACAGGGAGGTGACAATGATGGGTCATTTTTTTCATAGGAATCTTGACACATTTCTATCATTTTAGAGTTCTCTTTAGGCTACTTTTTTCATCTTAGTCCTCATACATGAATGACCACAAAATACAGACGCTTTCTCCTTCCTTCTTTGACCCTTTTCTCACATCCTTGATTTAGGGGACCATTATCTTTCCCAGAAGTCTACAGCAACTTGCTATTTGGTCTTGTAATCTTTCATTTCACTAGCAGAGTAAGTTTCTTAAACCAGAAATCTGATCCTAAAACTGTTCTGTCCCTCCCAACTCCTAACCCCATCCTCTCTGGTAACAACTATTCTATTGTCAGAATCTAAGGGTTTGCTTCTGTTTTCTTTGTTCATTTGTTTTGTTAACTTATATTTTCTGTATGAATGAAATCACACAATGGCTTGTCTTTCTCTTTCTGACTTATTTCAATTCATGTAATCTCTTGTGTTTTGTTTGTTTAGTTTTTGGTGACTTAGAAATGAAGCTTTATTGTAGGTGAAACTTCACACTCAAGAGTGAGTGTGGGCAGATTCAGAGAATTGCCAATCCCTTCAATCTTCTCTCTTCAATCCCTTCAATCTTTGCTCTTATTCAATCTTTTGAAAGAATTTGTGAAAGATACTATTTCATCATAGAAGTTTTGATAGCACTCTCTAATGAAATAGCCTGGTTCTGGGCTTTTGTTTTTGGGAAACTTTTAATTTCTCTTTCAGTTTCATTTCTTGTACTTTGGTCTGCTCATGTTTTCTATTTCTTCTTGTTATGCAGCAATCGCTAGTTAATACATTCTTTTCTCCCTGTAATTTCACCACAATGCCGCCCCCTAACAAAAGGGGTGAGAGTGGACAAGGACCCAAAGACAGACTCTATAGATCGAGGGGAGCTGATTTGGGAGCAGTCCCATCTTTTCCTGTCCTTAGTTCTAGATAGGCAGAATGACATAAAGCATTACTGTTCTGAAGAACCAGATGATATACCCTGAAGGAGTGTAGCCGACCAGGGGGCAAGAAGTGTTGGACTGGACTAGAGGACATTCTTCTTCTTTTACTTCTTCCATCATTCTGCCATTTGGTGAAACTCCAGGAGGGAAACACCTTGTCAAATAGAGAGAGTGTAGCTGCTCCTGCTTCCCATGCTCTGGTCAGCTAAGAGCAGGCAGCTTTAATCTTTCAAATACTAAAGGTTTTACTCAATACCTAGTAGGTTGAGAGCCCTGGGCTGAACTCTGTGGGCTGACAGAGAGTGCCATGATGTGTTCTGGTCTGCCAGAGCTTTAACAATTGGTGGAGGCAAACAGTAGTAATATATAGGGAAAGTTAAGTAATAATGTCATATCAGATGATGGGAATAGGTATTAATCCCTGGACTGTAGAAATGGGGGTAGGTTTTAAGACACCACATCCACAGTCATAGTTTAATTCTGCCACTAATTGTCTTAAGACTATAGTCACTCAGCATCCTTTGGCTTTTGATTTCCTTAACTCTAATGTGAAGGATTTGAATGCCCCATAGTTTCTAATTTCTTCATAAGTATACTGCCCTTCTTACATGAAATATGGGAAACAGATCAAGACCTGAGCTATTCTGGTTAAAACTAAGGACCCAGCATAAAATTTATTGAAAGGGATGTCTTTTTTTTAAAGATTTATTTATTTATGCATACAAGCTGGGGTGTAGGCCAGAGGTGCTGGGTGGTGAGAGGATTCACCAGAGACAGAGTGTGGAGCAGAACAGGTGGATTGACTGAAATATACTGCTGAGGGGAGCAGCGGGCTAGGCAGGAGAGGTCTGCTGCACCATGTGGGAATCTCCCTGGCCGGGTATCAAACTCATGCTGCAGTGGCTCTGGATAGCTTCATAGTGCTGCGCTTAACCCGTTGTGGCACCAGGGAGGCCCCTGAAAGGGATGTCTTAAAGTGCCTTCTGGCTCAGATATCTTCTGATGACTCTGTAGCTATACAGAAGAGTCTTGCAGAGGCGTGGTTTAGAAGGATGCATGCAAGTTTCAGCGCCTTACCACTTTCATAGGGCCTAGATGTGTGTAGCAGGGCTGGTGGGGAGAGTAGCCCATACAAAATTGTGAGCCCTCTACTTCAGGGCTTCCAACGTACAAATATAGAATAGACATAACTGTCTCACTTCTGGTTATATTTCCACTAGGCTCATTGCTGGCAGCAGAGCTTTCACTGATGATCCACAGACTACTCTAACTTGAGTACCAATTAGAAATACTAAGCTATTCAAGTTTCATTCTGACCACATGAACTGTTTCAGAAGTCAATTAATTGCTTTGGAGGCACTGCATTTCAACTTCAGATGGCATCACAGAGAAATTTCCACTCCCCTACTTGGTTACATAATTTGTGTGTTCATATATTATGCACACACCCATTCCCACCAACCTTCAAAGCCAGTATTTTAAACACACCCTGTAGAAACAAACCTCTCTGAAGACCCTGTAATTTGGGTCCTGTTTAATTCCTCCAAAAGAGCTTTTGTACTTGTTTGTCTATAAATTGTCCCAGACACTGTCTGGTATTGTATAAAGAAAAGATTGATAAATAAAAGGTGTTCATTGTTTCATCTGGTTCATTACTGAATACCTACTCTGTGTCTGGTGCTAGTCCAGTGAATACAGCAGTGAACTAGATAGCCATTGTTTCTGTCTTCCTGGATCTTACATTCTGTAGGGGAAAATAAGAAATAAAAAATATTTGTGTATAGGAGAGAATAAATAGCAAGAAAATTTAGAGTAAAGTAATATCATTGAAAGAAATAGGCAAGGAAATGGGATATGTGGGAATCAATGTGGGGTATTGAGGTGTGTGGGGTGGGGGAAAATGCCTTTGAAAGGGGTATTCCAGAAATGCTTCTGTGAAGAGGCAACATTACATTGAAACCTGGAGTCTGAGAAGAAGCCAGTCAAGCCAAGTTTCCAGGAAAACATTTCTAAGAAAGAGGTGACAGTAAAACCAAAGGCCCTGAGTCAGAAGAGGGCTCAGCCATTTGAGGAACTAAAAAATCAATCTGGCTACAGTGTGGGGAATGCTGGGAGGGTGACAGGGCTTTCCAGTGGGTCCTGCTCTCTTTTGAGTATCTTAACTGGAGTGGAAGGTGCGGGTTGAACGCTGGCACTGCCTCTCGCTACTCATTACTTGTTTGTTAAGAGCATTTTCCAAAGCTCATGAATTGGCTACAGTGACAATAACCTGACCCTAGACAGAGCAGGCTGTTTCTTCTGGCCACTGTAATTGGATTGAAATGCTTCAGTGTCTTAGGTTGGGTCCCCTGGGAAACGGACTCTGGGATGCTGATTTGAATGCAGAAAGTTAACTGGGAGCACACTTGAGAATGACTCCTCCATGAAACAATGGCAAGAAAGGCCAGTGTTAATGTCATAAAGAGCTCTGAAGCTGGGAAGGCCTTTCAGAGTTTTCTCAAATTGAGGACCAGAGACCAGGTCTTTTACCTCCAGCTTAAGCAGTTTTCAAGTGTGGGAAGTCTTCAGTTAGGGAATATAACTTGGGTAAGACAGCTTCCTTCAACTGAAGGCAAGGCCCAGAGAGGGCCTAGGGAGTGAGCCATCAGCAGGCAACATACCCAGCACCAGGGCAATAATGTGTGTCCTGCAGGGGGTCTGGGTAATACAGAGCTGCAGCACAGCAACCAGCCATCACTGTCACTCAGCTATCACAGATTTCTCTGATGTTATTGAGAGAACATTTTGCTATTCTCTAGGGGGAATATCAGCCTCAATCAGATAAATTTACTTAAATTTTTTCTGAGATGGCTGAAAAGTATATTAAGGTTATTATTTTTAAGGTCCTTTCTTAAGTAGGTCTCTAGGCAAATACTTTCTGTGAAGGTGGAATAAACAAATCGAAAAATATGTATGTCCTTGGTCACTTATGTGCTCCCAGGATTTCTCACGACTGGCCATGCCACTTGTCCCCTGTGTAGCTGGATGGGTTTTAGATCAGGAACATTTGAAGTTAAAAAAACCAAGTTCCTGACCTCCAAGAGCAAATGACAGAAGCTCAAAGGGGGGGATTCAGATTTTTCTCTGTGTGGCAGTTCATGCTCCTGTGAGGTGGTTGTATGTCTTTGTGCAAATCTAACACATGCTGTCATTGGGCAGTGTGGTCAAGAACTAGACCAGCATGGGGGGTGGGGGATTGAAGCTGGATGATGGGGTGTAGAACGTTACATTAGATACAGGGGATAGAGACTGGATGATGGGGTATAGGATGTTATATCAGACATGGCAGTTCAGAATGACCTCGGTGGTGAGAGGATATTGAGTTCAGAACTGAATACAATGAGGGTGCAAATCATACAGATCTATAAAGGTAGAAAATTCTAGAGAGTACACAAACACTCTGAGGTTATAGAATGCTCAAGTCACAGTAAGGAGGTCAATGAAGCTGGACAGAATGGGCAAAGGAGGAGAGGTCAGATGGTTGGCAGGTCATGTGGGATCAGGAACGGAGATGTTGGGAGGGACTTGAGGTTATTACTTTTTTTGTGTGAGACGAGAAGTCATTAGCATGTTATAAGCAAATGGTGATATGATTTGACATTATTTTTTAAAGGTGCAACTGGAGAACAAACAGGATAGGTGAAACACAAAATGGAGACTATTGTGGTAACTGGCAATTAAGAATAAAGTGGGTTAGACCAGAGTATCTGTGGAAGTGATGAGAAGTGAATGGATCCTGGATAAATCTTGGCAGTAGGATTTATTGACAATTTGACTGTAGGTTTGTAAGAGAGACGAATCAAAGATGATTCCACTCAAGGTGCCCCTTTTGTGCAAAGTCATTCCCTTATCCTACCCATCCTCCTGCCATTGTAATTCCTTCCTCTTCTAGGAGCACTCACATTTATAAAACAAGTACTGCTATGTGACCTCTCGTTCCTACCCCAGGCTCTCCACTTTGATGGTTTCTCCTAATCCTCTTCTAAATCATTAGTATAATCCAAACTTTTCTATGTAGTGTCCTGATGTACAGATTACCTGCATTGTGACAAATTACCTGCACGGTAACCAAGGTGGTAATTTGAAAATGTCATGTACCCTTGCCATTAGTATCACATGCACTTCCATTCTTTTTAGAAATCTGCTAAGAGCTTATGATTAAGAAGGAAATTTGGTTATCTCTGACATAAAATATTTTAAGATAATAACTTAGATAATAATATCAAATTAAGGTTTAGCACCACTTCAATATACAAGTAAGCCTAGCTGGTTTTATGGGAAGAGACAACAATCCTTGGAACTATACCAGGGACTCTCTGGTATGTCTCAAGGAGAGTTCAAGGTCAAAAGGCTAATTTAGTTCAAATTTGATCTTTGGGAGGTTTTTCAAAATGTCAAAAGGTTTTTAAAAATATTTGGTCAATAAGATCATAGGTCACTGTGAAGCAATATTAGTTATCCATTTTTTTATTGCTAAAGGAATAAAAAACTGTCTCTTATCCCACAGTCATGAGCAATTGCAAAAATTTTATGCACTTAAGAATCAATGGAGAGATGGGAGAGCCTTTTCTGGCAGGAGCTATTTTGTTTTATTTTTCCTTATGGCAATATGATCAGTATTCATATCCCCATATTATAGAGAGAAAGTGAGGTACCAAGGGCCTGGGTTGAGGACATGGTTGGAAGTAAGAGCTGCGAGACAACCCAAATGCCCGGGCTCTTCTTCCACCCCATGCTATGGCAGAACAGATGGGTTGAGGGGTATACATTACACTGGTCAACAATTTTTACAAAAGTCATATAACTGAAATAAAATTAGTCATTTCCTGTCATTTTGTATGTGCTCAACATGAATCTGACAGTCAAATTCTAATTTTGACTCTAGTTTTTTTTGTAATCTGCAATAAATTGATGTTTATGTCACAAAATGAATGCCAAAAGTAATAGGCCTATGGTTAATACCTGTAAAAAGTCAAGTCATAGACTACTTCTTAGATTTCTTTACTTGTGTCTTGTACAGCTGTTCAGGAGCATCTCTGGAGAGTGTCCAGCAGTAGTCAGCCAGCATTGTAGTGGACCATTTTCCCTGGTATCTTTGTTCCATTGACGTCAGCTCACTTCAGCAGCTGCCTGGCAGTAGTATTGCAATGCATCAGAAAATGATGCAATCAACTCTGGATGATGTGTGCATGATGGTATTATGCAATGCGATGCAATATTACATCATTCTAGGCTGACTGAGGATGTTGTTGCAGTCCTTCTGGATAAATTTACATGGAGAAACATAAAATGAATTACATGAAATATCTTCAAAATTAGAGCTAATAAAAAATTTTCAGGGTTATATTCATGTTCAGCACACCAAGATACTACAGATTAGGGCCTCTTTAAGTCAGTAATGATCTCACTGTTGACCAGTGTTATTAGGACACCAAAAATAGGTCTGCTCTCTAACTGTGAGACCTTCCTGTTAATTCTGAGCTGCAGTCTGACAAGAGAGTTATCAAAATGCCTCCTGATAAGTACATTCATTTCTAGTGTTCAAGAGAGTTTTAGAGATGACTATCACTTCAGAGGTATTTTTTGCTAAATTATCTGCTTAGGGTCTGGAAGCTCCACATGTGCTTATGGGAACATATCAGTTCTTTGGAACAGTCTGGCAGTAGATGGCAGTAAGGCAAAGTTAGAAATTAAAGTTGGGGTGTTTTTTTCTCACAGATACCTTGAAATTTGGTGTTAACCATTTTCTGATCAGAACATGGGACCTACTCATATCTGTTTCACCATTTGTGATGTGATTGTATCACATTAGTTCTATTTTGAATCTTTGTTCTTCCCTTCAGTCTACAGGTTCAAGGAAAGAATGGACCATTAATGACTCTATCAATTTAATAGACCATGTTAACTTCTCTATCTAAACCTATAAAGAGAAAACGAGATCCGTGGTTTCCTGTTGCCCATCTGGATTTCCAAACTGCTTTTCAACCATGAACTTGATTAAAAACAAACATTCTGGGTAATAGGTATGGGAGAGAGGAAGGAAATAGTAATGAATCTTGTCAAAGCAACTTCCACCCTGGGGTTATGTCATTCAGTTAGGATATGCTTACATAGGTAAGGATACCAATTGATGTTTGTTTCCTTAGAAAATCCTTTATATCTTAGCTATCTTTCATGCAATATTAAAGTTTACACAGTAACTCACATTGGTAGTACATTTATGTCTTGGGAAAAGCACATCACAGATCTGTATTAAATTAGGTATTTAAAAGATAATCTCTTGTTTTAGTTAGAGTAACTTAAATTTATATATGCTACTGTTAAGTTTTAGCAACAAATGAACAGCCAACAGGACCAGTAGCTGTAACTTGATTACAGATGACTAGGACTCAAATAAATTGATTTTAGGAGATAGCAGTAAATTTAAAAGTATTTTTTAAATAGTAAGTAAAACATCAATATTTATTTCTTGTTTCCCTGAGGGATATTTTTAAAATTCACATATAAACATTTAATGATTTTTGCTAATAAAGTAGAACATGGTCTAGATAAAGGGAATTACCACATATTCAATCATGCCATCTAATGTTATCATATATAACAAGACTAATCAGTGTGCTCAGCAATAGTAACTATGTTATATTAAATACTTGAATTATTTGCTCTAATGCCTTGAAAAGTCAATATGACCTTCTTGCTACATTACTAGGTGAAGGGTCTGCCATAATTAATTTTAAATTGTATTTTGCTCATTTTTAAAATTAGTTTGCAATTCCAAGTATAGTTAAAACTTGATGGTAGGCACACTGACCTAAAGTTTAGAATTTTCATCTTGTATTTAGTCAGTAAAGTCTATTGAACAATTACAATGTAAAAAAAGCCTTGAGTGAATCATATACAAAGCTAATTTTAATAAAATTATGAGCAAATACAATATAAGTCAAAACATTTCATGGAATAACCTCTTCCTGAAACTTTTTATAAGCTGATTCAAAATTTTGGTGGAAAGGTAAATGGCCTATAATTCCCAGGGTCATACTGCAAAAAGAGAACAAAGAAATGAGCATCTACTTCTCAGATAACAAACTTACAACATAGACTGTGTATACTGATACAGGAATAAATAAATAGATTGATGGGTCATGGCAGAAAGCTCAGAAACAGACTTAAACATATGTAGAAATATATACAGCTGATTCTCAAAAAATGTAGGGTTACAGGTTACAGGTGTTGACCTTAGCAGTCAAAATTCCATGTAACCTTGGAATCCTGAAAAATTTAACTACAGTCATCTCTTGATAGAGCAGGGGATTGATTTCAGGACATCCTCAGATAGCAAAATCCAATACTCAATTTCTTTATATCTAATTTTCTATATTTACAGGTTCCCATATTCATTTATTCAATCTACCAACCAACCAATGTTGGTTGAATCCATGAATGTGAAACCCCTGGATATGGAGGACCAACTATATTTATCGAAAAAAAAAACAAAAACCCATGTGCAAGTAGACCCACACTTTGAAGGTGTGTTGGTCAAAAGTCAACTGTAAATGTAAAAGCAAAGATAATATGCACATATTAATGTATGTGTTTTATTGGGTACTGAGAGAATCACTAACTATATAATTAAGAATTCCCTATGGAACTTGGAGCTATTATTAGTTATCTTCCAAATTACCATTCTAATAGTCTCCCTTTCTTAGTGCCACAGACAAATACAGATATAAATAAATTTGGAAGTTCACAAAAACCAGAAATGTATATTTTCATTTTTCATATTTAAAATACTAGTAATCATATTCTTCATAAAAATACTTGGAAGTGGGACAACTGGATCATATGGTATTTCTCTTCTCCATTTTTTTGAAGAATCTCCATACTGTTTTCTATGGCTGTACCAATTCATATTCCTACCAACAGTGTGCACAGTTTCTCTTTTCTCCATACACTTGCCAATACCTGTTCCTTGTCTCTTTGGTAACATCCATTCTCACAGGTGTGAGGTGACATATTATTATTTTGAATTTGCATTTTCTCTGATAATAAGATGATGAAAATCTTCTCGTGTCTGTTGGCCATCTGAATGTCTTCTTTAGAGATGTTACTATTTAGATCCTCTGCCTACTCTTTAATTGGTTTCTTACTAAATTATATGAACTCTTCATATATTGTAAGAATTAGTCCCTTGTTAAGTAATGATTTGCAGCTATACGCTCACATTCACTAGTTTGACTTTTCATTTAACAATAAATTCTAAGGAGACATAAACTGTCTAACAATAGTTGTAGACGGTTTTTCAACAGAAAATAATGGTATAATCCTCTATCGCCTCTACGGAAGAATAAAATGTTATGGACTCTTCTGATTTGGTCAGCAAAATACTCTACCTGTGACTGTTAACATTATTAAGCCAGCATTTCTTTTTTAGATAGGAAGTGGGGTAGATGATAGTTACATAGATAGGCAGAGAGAGGGACAAAGAAATAGAGACCTATAGATATCAATGCTTTATAAAATAAGAAATAAATGGATGAATGAGTCATTCGGTAGGGGAAGACTTCCAGAATGGAATGACTCAGTCTCTGAATTGAGAGGTTTTCATTGGTCTATTGTAAAAATGACTTGAGTTTTGGAGAACAATCCTAATTTCAAATATATTGCTCCCTTATTATGCTACCTATATCAATTATGCTGTTTGAGAAATTTAGCCATCAAATTTATGGTAGAAATTAATAAATGCTTGTATCGCACATACTTCTATTAGGGTCTTTTTAATTTTTCAAAAGAAAATTAAATGTTCAACTGTAGATTAAATTCTATTTTTCAGCGTTGGTCATTTAAATGCCATTTACATGTGACTGATGCTCAGTATTATAGTTCGGCCTGGTCTTTTTACCTGAAGTCCTTTCTGACTATTCAAAATCTATACACAGATGCTTCATACAAGTTTATAATAAACATGTTTAAAGCAGAACTCCCGATTTCCCTCTCAACTTTAATTTTCCAGTAGTCATCTTCATCTCTACTAACAATAATTCATCGATCCAGTTACTTAAGTCAAAACACTGCACTTTTCTTCAGTTTTTCTCCCTTTTTTTAAAAAGATTTATTTATGTATACAAGAACTGGGGTCTAGGCCAGATTGTGGGGGGTGAGAGCAGAACAGGTGGATCTATTGAAATGCATTGTTTTCTTTTTTTTTATTGTTATTTATGTCTTTTACATTTTGTATTCCCCTTGGGCAGCCCACCACCAATTCACCCGTGATCCATCTCCATGGTCCCCTGTATTCTCCTCTCTTCCATTTTGTGCCCTTATCCTCCCCTCCCCCCACCCCCCCCACCGCTGAGTGTCTCTCTCCCACCCAGCCTCCCTATAGTCCTGTTATAAGT
>PVIJ01010221.1:0-61639 GCA_004024925.1 Scalopus aquaticus | reverse complement strand
AAAAAAAAAAAAAAAAAAAAAAAAAAAAAAAAAAAAAAAAAAAAAAAAAAAAAAAAAAAAAAAAAAAAAAAAAAAAAAAAAAAAAAAAAAAAAAAAAAAAAAAAAAAAAAAAAAAAAAAAAAAAAAAAAAAAAAAAAAAAAAAAAAAAAAAAAAAAAAAAAAAAAAAAAAAAAAAAAAAAAAAAAAAAAAAAAAAACCCACAAGAAAGAACCTAATATCCCACCTTAAAGAACTGGAAAAAGAACAATAAAAGAACCCAAAAGCCAATATAAGAAATTAAATAATAAAAATCAAAGCAGAAATAAATGAAATAGAAGTTAAAAAAACAATCCAAAAGATCAACAAAACCAAAAGCTGGTTCTTTGAAAAAATAAACAAGATAGACAAACCTCTAATGAGGCTCACAAAGAAAAAAATGGGAAAAAACACAAATAAATAGGATCATGAATGAAAGAGGAGAAATTACAACAGACACAGCAGAAATCAAAAGAATAATCAGTCTACCATGAGCAGTTATATGCAAACAAGTTCAACAATTTAGAAGAGATGGACAAATTCTTAGAATTATATAAACATCCTAAGCTAGATCAAGAAGAAATAGAACACCTAAGCAGACCAATTACAAGCAGTGAAATTGAAACAATAATCAAATCCCTCCCCAGAAACAAAAGCCCAGGACCAGATGGTTTCACAAATGAATTCTACCAAACGTTCAGAAATGAACTAGTGCCTATCCGACACAAACTCTTTCAAAAAATTGAGAAGGAAGGAATACTACCAAATACATTTTATGAAGCCAGCATAACCCTAATACCAAAACTGAACAAGGACAACACAAAAAAAGAAAACTACAGGCCAATCTCTTAAATGAACACTGATGCAAAAACCCTCAATAAAATTTTAGCTAATAGAATCCAACAATGCATCAAAAAGATAGTTCACCACAACCAAGTAAGATTTTTTCCCAGGGGCACAAGGATGGTTCAACATCAGAAAATCAATAAATGTAATACAACACATAAACAAAAAGAAAAATAAAAACCATATGATCATATCAATAGTTGCTGAGAAAGCATTCGATAAAGTCCAACATCCACTTAGGATGAAAGTCCTCGAAATTCTAGGGATAGAAAAGAACATACCTCAACATGATAAAGGCCATCTATGACAAAACCACAGCCAATATCATTCTCAACAATGAAAAACTGAAAGCCTTTCCCCTGAAATCTGGAACAAGACAAGGATGCCCACTGTCACCACTGCTTTTCAATATAATACTGGAAGTTCTAGCCAGAACAATAAGACAAGAGAAAGGCATACAAGGAATCCAAATAGGGAAAGAAGAAGTAAAGCTCTCACTATTTGCAGACAATATAATAGACATAGAGAACCCTAAAAACTCTACAGAAAAACTTATCAAAATAATCAATTTAGTATAGTGGGAATCAAAATCAACACACAAAAATCAGTAGCCCTCCTATATGCAAACAATCAATCAGAAGAAGAGGAAATCAAGAAAATCACCCCTTTTACAATTGAAACAAAAAAAAATCAAATATCTGGGAATAAGCCTAACAAAAGAGGTGAAGGACCTATACAAAGAAAACTATAAAACATTATTAAAAGAAATAGAAGACACAAAGAAATGGAAAGACATCCCCTGCTCTTGGATCGGAAGAATTAACATTATCAAAATGGCCATACTACCGAAAGCAATTTACAGATTCAACGCTATTCCAATAAAAACCTCAATGACATTCTTCAAAGAAATAGAACAAATCCTGATAAAGTTCATATGGAATCACAAAAAAAACTCAAATAGCTAAAGCTCTCCTGATCAAAAATGAGAATGGAGGTATCACCCTCCCAGACTTTAAACTATACTATAAAGACATAATAATTAAAACTGCATGGTACTGGAACAAAACTAGGCACACAGATCAATGGAATCAAATAGAGGACCCAGAAATAAATCCACATATATATGTACAATTTTTTTTAAAGATTTATTTATTTTTGCATACAAGTTAGAGTACAGGCTAGACGTATGGGGCAGCGAGAGGGTTCACCAGAGGCGGAGGGGGGAGCAGAACAGTCAGATCGACTGAAATACACTACTGAGGGGAGCAGTGGGTGAGGCAGGAGAGGTCTGCTGCACCATGTGGGAATCTCCCTGGCCGGGCATCGAGCTCACGTCACCGCTGCTGACAGCTCCACAGCACAGCGCCCAACCACTGCACCACCAGGGAGGCCCATATATGCACAATTAATCTTTGATAAGGTGCAAAGAATATGCAATGGAACAAAAACAGTTTGTTCAACAAATGGTGCTGGGAAAACTGGACGACTACATGCAGAAAAATGAAACTCACGCCATGCACAAAAACCAATTCAAAATGGATAAGAGACTTGGACTTAAGACCTGAAACCGTAAAAAAATACAGAAGAAAATGTAGGCAAAACAATACATGACATACATCTCAGTAACATTCTTAAAGACACATCCTCCAAAGCAAAGATAGTGATGGAAAAGATAAATAGCTGGGATTACATCAAACTAAAAAGCTTCTCTTTTGTACAGCAAAAGAGACATTAACCAAAACAAAGAAATAGCCTACTGACTGGAAAAAATTTTTTGCACTCAAGGGACTGATTACAGAAATCTACAAAGAACTCACATGACTCAACAAAAACAATGCAAAAAATCCAGTCAAAAAATGGGCAGAAGAACTTAAAAGACACTTCTCCAAAGAAAAAATGCTAATGGCCAACAGCCATATGAAAAAAATGTTCAACATCCCTCATAACCAGGGAAATGCAAATAAAAAACACAACGAGATACCACCTTACACCAATGAGAATAGCACATATTGAAAAAACAGGAAACAACAAATGTTGGGGAGGATGCGGAGAAAAGGGAACTCTCCTTTACTGCTGGTGGAAATGCAAACTGGTCCAACCACTATGGAAAGCTGTATGGTGGTTCCTGAAACTGCTAAAAATGGAGTTTCTATATGACCCAGTAATACCACTTCTGGGAATCTACCCAAAGAACACAAAAGCATTAATCCAAAAAGATACATGTACCCATATGTTTATTGCAGCACTGTTTACAATATCTAAGATAATGGAAACAACCCAGATGTCCCAAAATAGATGATTGGACCAAGAAGATGTGGTACATATACACAATGGAATACTATTCAGCATTCAAAAAAGATAAACACACACAATTCGCAGCAACATGGATGGAGCTAGAAGGGATCATGCTCAGCAAAACAGGCCAGAAAGAAAGAGAAAAATATCGAGGGCCTCCCTGGTGGCGCAGCGGTTGGGCGCTGCGCTGTGGAGCTGTTGGCCGTGGGTGATGCCGGTTAGACGCCCAGCCGGGGAGAATCCCACATGGTGCTGCAGACCTCTCCTGCCTCGCCCGCTGCTCTCCTCAGCAGTGTATCTCTGATCTGCCTGTTCTGCTCCCCACTCTGTCTCTGGTAAACCCTCTCGCCGCCCTGCGCCTCTGGCCTGTACACCAGCTTGTATACATAAATAAATAAAAATTCTTAAAAAAAAAGAGAAAAATATCGAATAGTTTCACTTATAGCAGGAATTTAGGGAAGCCAAATAAGAGAGAGACATTCAGTGTGGGAGGGGGAGGATAAGGGATTAAAACACGGGGGAAAGAGCACAAGGGACTGTGGTGATGGTTCACAGGTGAATCAGTGGTTCACTGTGGTAACCCACAGGGAATACACTATAATGTAAAAGATACAAATAATAATAAATACTTATTTTTAAAAAATTAAATAAATTTTTTAAAAAGTGTCTGCTCTTTCAGATCATACAATCTGGTTGGGAAACAGGACAATGAAAAATAAATAATAATTTCAGGCAGCAATAAGTGCTCTGGAGGAAAATAAAGTAATTGAGAGAAAAAGCAGGAGGGAGAAATTGTACCTTAAATAGAGGGTTCAGGAAAGTACTCTTGAGGAGGTGACAAGAGCATAGAATCTGATTGAAATGAGGGAATGTGTCAAGCACACACCTTGGGAAAGAGCATTCCAGGTACAGGGAAGACCTACAGAAGTCTAGAGCCAGGAATTTACTTGGATGTCTAAGAAACAGCAAGGAGACTAATATGACTAGAGCAAAAGTACCACGATAGAAATGAGTTGAGAGAGGTGGCAAAGGGCCAGAGCATCCAGGACCTGCCAGTGAGGAGGGTGAAGACTTTGAATTACACTTAAATACCCCGGGCAGCTATTGGAAGCGGGAGGCGGGGGGAGTTAAAGGAGTAATAAGAATGATCAAGAAAAGTTTAAAGGCTCACTCTGGCTGCCGTGATGAACAGACTGGAGAAGGAGCCCAATTACCATCAAGGACACCTGTTACATTACCTCAGCGAAGAGGTGAGAAATGTTGGCCTCAGTTGAATGGAATGGACCTGCCCCCTAATTGTGTCTTCAAGTATTTGTTTAATCAGTGATTTTTCTCATTTCCTGATCTTATTTCAGAACATATCTATGTGATACATATGTTAACAAAAGTAATGAATATCAGTAACATAACAAAGCACTTTCTATGTTTCCACTTGGGTGAAAATTAAACTTCAAAGCAATGTGAATACTATCTGTTTTAATGCAACTCATTAGAAGAGTCCTTGACTAAAAATCATCCAACATGGAGTAAAAATCAAAGATCTTACAAAACAATATTTCCTAAATTTGACCCCTAGACTTAGTTCTGCTACATGATTTGGGAGGAAAATACCCTGTTAAAATAACCCCACAGCTAGTAAGACTGATTTGGTACTTTGCTTAAGTCAGGTCCTCTGCAAAATTTCTCTATGTTTTACTTCATTTGGTCCTCACAACTACTCTATGTTAGGTTTCCTTACAATGAACACTAAGATAAGTCACCCAGAATACCCTTCCATGAAGGACTTGTCAGCCCAGTAGCTGACAGTGCTGCCAATAGGCAGCCTCCACCAGTCATTCTCTTCAGGGTCACTTCCACTGTCAATAGTTGCTGTGCCCAAGGTATACCCATTCCCAAGCCAGACCATACCTAATGACTAATAGCACAACAATAGAAAACCTGGCAAGCTCAGCTCCTATGGGGACCCCTTTGAGACATCGTGGGGCCTATACTTATAGCTTCACTTTCCTCCTGCCCTTTTTTCTATCTCTTTTTGATCCATAAAACACTCTTATTAAACATCCTGCAAGCTAAGTTTTGTCTCAGAGTCTGCTTCCTGGAGAACTCAGCCTACAATATTCCTTCTCCTTCTCAGACATAGAAGTAAATGTCAGCTGGACTCATGAATAAATGTCAAGAATAAAGACTGTACTTCCCAGCTTCGGTAAGTGACCACACAACCAAACACTGGCTAGTGGGACGAAAATGGAAATAGTATGTGCAATTTCTAGGAAGCGTTCTTAGTGGAAAGAAAGTGCCCTTCCCTGCACCCTCTTTTCCTTCCTGATGACTGAAATGCTGACATGGAGGCAGGAGTGGGAGTAGTTACCTTCGTGGGGAGAGCAAAGCAATGAGATAAAAGCAGGTTCTGTGTCAGTCATCAGTAGGGAACATTTTATACTTTTTATCCTGTGAGGTGGAAATATTGCTCCAATTTATGAATGAAGAAATTGATTAAACAGTAGCTGGAAGGCAAAATGATGGTAAGTAACAGAACTAAAAATCTAAATCCAGATCTGACTCCAAAGTTATGCTTTTATACCAAACTGGGTTGCCTCTAGAAAATTCAATGACAATTTTGCTTGCAAGTATAGATTATGCATATCTTTTAAGCACAGAATAAAGAAATATGAAGGTTCAAATAAAGTATGTAGACATTAAGTTAGTTGCAAGAAAGAAGTCCAGTTGTAAATACTGTAGGAGATGGAAAAAAGAGAAGACAGAGAGATCTGATTGCTTCCACAGAGATCTGAGAGATTAGTCAATGTAAATGGGGCAGTAATTATCTAATTATACTTTGCCTAAATATAAATATATCAGCACGTAAATCTTCTTCTAAACCTTCAATTACTTTCTAAATGTAAGCAAAGACTTCTGTTTTGACTAATGAGGGGCAGAAGAAAGCTTAGCCTTTCATGGGTGATGTGCAGATATGGGGTAGGAAGGAACTGGTGGACATCCTTAGCTATTCTGGCCAGGTTATCAGTCCAGGAGAGGACGGTCAGGCTCAGTTATGGGTGAGAAATAAGAAAGATGACTCACTTACTGAGAAGGTGACAGAGAAATGAGCACCCAGAAGCATCGGGGACAGCAGATCTGAAGCTTTTCTGAAGTGTCTTGTCCTCCCAGTTTTGGGCTACATACTGGGCCTACTGATCACTTACTAGAACTCTAGTTCCTTCTGAAACAACATATTTCTCTTAGCATAGCCAGAGGCCCACAGCTTCAACACCCCAGGAGGAAACCAAAGCCTCTAACCGGACAGTCAGCTCATAAAGCCACCCACAAGCCAATCCGTCCTAAGGTAGTAGTGTGTCTGGGGTCATCAAGAAGCTCTCTACACTACTGAGCATCTGTGTCTCATCCTCAGTAAGTCAATTACTTTCTGTCATGAGGACAGTGGAACAGGACAATGTTGAAATCATTGAGTCAACAAGATACTGAAAAGCACCTGGCTCCATGACTTGCCCAAAAGTGATATTGCTCATGTCATCAGTCAGCAGTCTAGCTGTTAACAGTCGTATGTACACAGAAAGAAAGTTTGGGGGGGTTGGAGTTGGGGTGGGAAGCATGATCTCTAAAGTCAAATAGACTAGGCTGTGAAGTCCAGCTCTGCCATTTAGCAGCTGTGTAACCACAGAACATCTCTTGACTTCTCCTATCTAATTTATATTGATAATATTACCTACATTGCAGAGCTGCCATTGAATAGTTAGTAGGGAGTATGCACAAGGCATCCAGCACATCATAGTTATTAAAAAAATATTTGCCATTCTCATAAACAAAAAGGTAATCTCAATTAAAGTAAAATTTTATCTTGCAATGAAATTATCAAATCTCCTTAAAGGTAAAAAACAGTTAAAACTGAATTTGTTCTACTGTATTTTACTTCACATAAATGTTTCATAATTTCCATAGTTTCAGATGACTGTTCTCTGCCTGGTGAAATTTCACATCTATTTTCACCTATGTCTTTGCGTTCAAACCAATAGGATGGAATTAGTTCTCCTCTCCATCCATATTTCCACAGGACTTTTTTCACATCAGTAACCAAGTTGCTTGAAGCCTGGTTTTATATATACCTGTTTCTCCTATTACAGTGGCAACCCTTTAATGACAAGAGTCAAGAGCTCTTCAACCTTAATCCTAACTGCCTGGCACAGAGTAGGAATTCCATCAATACTTTAAAAAAAATGCACCAAATTTAATAAGTGCTATGAATTCTATGGGCTTCATAAAAGCTACTCTGAGTTCCATAATCCTGATGGCAGCTGTGATTTTTGGAGCATAAAACATTCAGGCACTATTAAGTGCCAGTACATTTCACTGGAGAAAATATCATTTTAATGAGAGACTGTCAATTTAGTTTGTATAGCCCACAGGGTACTAGTTAACACTGAGAAGGAGATATCCCATTTTTCATTACAAATCTGAAATTAATTCAATTTGTAACTTTGCTTGCCTAGTCAATTTAATTCTAATCCCCCTCTTAAAAACTAACATAAATGAAACTGTCAGAGCAGAAAAATTGGCTGCAGTTTTGGTGCCAAGTATATAGTCATTTTATGTGTCAAATAATTGTGCTGATACTACATCAGTCAACAGAATATTAGACAACTGTGAAGAACAGTCTCAACCCTAACTACATATGATCATGTGTATATATAAACACACATGTACTTAGTTATACATACATGTTTACATACACATAGCTACCATATTATAGAAGGCATTCTGCAGCAGACATTCTGAAAATGGCACTTACTTAATTCCTTTTCACAGAAGGCATCTGCACCCTTTCCTACATTTGCATTATATATGCAATTAGCAATAGAAATGCAGCTAATAAGGGGCCTCCCTGGTGGTGCAGGGGTTAGTCTCAGCATTATCAAGCTATTGCCAGCCATTGTGGCATGAGTTCAATCTCCAGTCAGAGAGCTAACCCTACATACAGTGCAGCAGACCTCTCCTGTCTCACGTGCTGCTCCCCTTAGCAGTGTATTTCAGTAGATCCACCAGCTCTGCTCCCCACTCTGTCTCTGGTGAATCCTCTCACCCCCCACACCTCTGACCTACACCCCAGTTCTTGTATGCATAAATAAATAAAAATAAATCTTTAGAATATATTAAAAATGTAGTTAATAAGGAGCTGATGAAGACTAATTGAGACAGAACAGCTATATAATTTAAATACCAGCTTTTGAATGACTTCAGACAGGGTTGCAATATCTGCATTTATGTATTTGCTTTGGTATGAATATAAATGGTTTCCCTGGGTGTGACATGCAACACTGTGACTCAGAGGATAACAGAGAATTTGAACATATGAAAGAGAAAGAATTGGACACCAGAATACCAAAGGACACTTAATCTAGCAAGTCCAAATAAAGAGTTTTCAGGATGATCTGGTGAAAATGGTGAATTCAAATGTAATTAAAATTATAAAACATATTACATACCATTAATGTAAGTATTACATACCATTAAGATTAAATGCACATAGGTAATATGACAGGGCTCAGTTTTCTTGACTAATTCTTTAGTAATCTCCACAAAGCACAGTTAAAGGAATCTCTTTAGGAATAAGTAAGGGCAATTAAGGAACCCATTTTCAAAGTGAGCCCTTAGGTGATTAGAGTCATCTAGCAAACAGCATAGAATGGTCTGTTAGCAAGTGGGCTACCTTCCACATACATGTTATGAAAAGCACTAACAAAACTTACAAAGGCCTAAAGCAGGAAAACCATGCAGAGCTGAAAAGGAGATAGAAGCAAAAGAGACAGAACAATAAACAGTTTGGTTTTGAAATGCAAATAGGTCATTCATTGGGATGAAGAGCTGCTTGGGACACAAAGTTATCCTGGATCATAGTGACCACTATATTTTCATTCAATAGGAATCAAGTATTTAACATGTACCAGGTACTGTTCTATGTGCTTGGGCATGAATATAAATAAAATAAATACAATACCTGCCTGTAAGAAGTTTACATTCTCGTAAAGAAAGGAGGAAGGAGATGACAATAAATACATATTCTGTAAATGAAAGTACATGAAGTAATGGCATGAACAGTGATTTTGAGGGAGACTATTTCTTTGTAAAGTCAGGAAAGGTCTCTTTGAGGAGATGGAATTGAGTTAAAACCTAAGCAAGAAGTCGTACAAAGACCACAGGAAGAACAGCAGATACATAGGACATGACAGTGGGTGATCTTGGTGGTTCTGACAACCACGAAGTCTGTGAGTTGCCAGCTACTGTCAATTCATAGGGAGCAAGAGAACATCATAAACAGCAGCAGAGTCATACAAGAAGTTCAGATTATTTTTTCTAACTGCAATGTGATGTCACAAACAGATTTTGAGTAGGAAACTTTTAAAAAGCTTTCTAGTTACTATACAGAAAATGGGCTACAAAGCAAGAAAAGAAGATGGAGGGAGATTTGTCAAAGGTTATTGCAAAAGTCTAGGCCACGATTATAGGAGATTGCATTAAAGGGTATCAGTGAAATGAAGAGGACATTAGAGATATAATTACCATGACATGTTGGGAACAAAGAAAAGATAGGATTAGAAAGAATCAAAGATCACTCCTGAGTATTAGCCCTGAAAAAGTATGTAACTGGTGGTACTATATACTGAGCTGAAAAGACTGGAAGAGGATTAGGTTTAAGACGGGGATGGAGGTGATTAAAGGCTCTGTTTTTACTATACTAGGCAGCTCTTCCAAGATGAAGATGTCAAGTTGGCAGTTAGAAACATGAGTGTTAAGATTGCTGGAATGATCAGACTGAAGATACCAATACAGGCATCAACATGAAGATAACCACAGTCACAAAACAGATAATTATAGGCACAATGGTGGGGTACTTCAACACTGGGAGGTCAAGCAGAGAAGAAAGAAGTATCCAGCAGAAGACACTAAGTAGGTGACAGTGGAAGAAAGGGATAAGCCAGAAAAGTTTTAAGAGAAAGAACATGTGCTAATAAGGAAGGAATGATTGATTGTATCAAATAAGAGCAAAGTTGTGACTACCCTTGATTTGTAAACATGGAGGGCATGTATGATGTTAACAGGACAGTTTTGGTAGAGTATGGCAAAGGAAGGCCAGCTGGAACAGACTGGGAAAAGAACACAAGTAAGACCTGGAAAAGAAGGGGTCTGGACTATTATAGGATTAGGAAATTTAACAGTCTAAACTCTGAATGCTAACAGTTCTTGCCTAAGAATTATTGCAGATTCACTATATGAAAAACTGAAGAGTATGAAAGGAATCAGTTATCAATCCCTTCAGGGTCAATGCCAAGATGTAGTATAGTTCACAGTCATGTCTTCTAACAGGAACCAAGAACTATGGAACAGAATAGGAAAGCAAGAGGTCCCAAGGGCACTGATGTGTTTAGAATGCCCATATATCTAGAATCCTAGTTTATGCCTGTTGTCCCAGTATAATTATTAACAACTCTCACAGCATCTTGGTTTGGATGACAAATTATATCATTACACTATTTAGAGTGCATACAGTGTATCATTTGCACTATTCATTGTCATTAACTCAACACTGACAAATCCCACATCACTTAAGTGACGCCAAAATTACTGTTTAAGTTAGCAAACTGCCAGGACATGGAAGCGCAAGACTTCTAGCCAAAGAGTTAAAAGCAAAAGTGAGTATATTGATAGACTATCAAGTTACTTGGGAAATATTAAAGTTTTCATTTTACTATTTCATAGAGTATAAAATCATATTGTCAAGTATACTGAATCCTAAATTATAACAATACAGAGTAATAATTAATATTAAATCAAAATATATAAAAAATGTGCTTATAAAAAGTCCCAGGGGGACCCACATTAAATTGTTTATAGTGATTGTTCATGGAATAGGAGTTTGTGTATACGGGTATAAGAGGTCTTACTTTTCATTTTAAACCTTTCAATAGTTTTTAGACATGTATTACTTTTATAATTTATATTACTTAAATGTCTTTAAACATTCCTATCCATTTCTCAAAAATAAGAATCCACTCATAGATCAAGTGCAAGTTATTAAAACCTATATCTTTTATGTGTGGTCCCATAGTGCCAAATGCAGTTGGCTCTGACAGATAAATTGAAGTGAAACCAGCTGTTTCTGCAGTATCCTCATGACAATGTTCAAGCCTAGAATTAGGGTGAGGTGTCCTGACATCACCACTAATTCATCAAAGCCTCCTGACAACCCACCACGTACATACTGCAGCCAGATAAGCTCATAAAAATCCTTGCCAATTTATTTACAAAGTCCCATCAGATTCTTTTGTCTCAACCAGCTATCTATACATTGTAGTTTGATTCATTAAAATAAATCATTTCCAATTCCTTGGCTAGTGTGGGTCTTAGCTATCCAGCTTTTAGCTGTACACAAAGTCCTTGCAACCTCACAGACACATAATACTGTTCCACCTCCAGCTCTGTGAAGCAGAGGGGAGGAATTTCAGGGTAGCTACATGAACCCTATCTGCAACAGAAAATATCCCATAGCTTTCCAAGTCATGCTAAAATTCTAAATTGCCCATACTTCATTTCAGAACTTACAGTTCTCATAGTTGACACTTTGCCTTTTATTTGTGTAGTACATGGTGTTTAAAACAAATAACTTTATAATGCTTTTTATGATAATAGGATCTTCTGTTCCCCCTTTATCTGTAATTGCTGCTAAAAGAAGCATTTAATATATTAAAATTATCTCTAGTAGAATAGTGTGCTTTCACATCATCATTAGCCACATGCAATGTTGGTATTATGTAAATATAAACATGAAGTAGCTCTATTGGCACCAATAAATTATATATTTGGATTTAGAATTTTTGTGTGATTTTCATCTGCACAGTGTTATCTTTCACAAAGTCTACTCTTGAACCAATGTAAAAAACTTACCTAGAAGACAATTCCATAATCTATGCAAAGCCTAAAAATCTTTATCTAAAATATGTTGTAAAGGCTCACAAAAAAAATCAGGAAAAAACACAAATAAATAGGTCAAAAACAAAAGAGGAGAAATTACAACAGACTCAGCAGAAATCAAAAGAATAATCAGAGATTACTATGAACATTTATATGTAAACAAGTTCAACAATTTAGAAGAGAGGGACAAATGCCTAGAATGATATAATCATCCAAAGCCAGATAAAGAAGAAATAGAACACTAAACAGAACAATAACAAGCAATGAAATTGAAACAGTAAACAAAACACTCCCCAAAAACAAAAGCCCAGGACTAGACAGCTTCACAAATAAATTCTACCAAACATTCAGAAACGAACTAATGCCTATCCTACACAAACTATTTCAAGAAACTGAGAAAAAGGAATACTACCAAATATGTCCTATGAAGCCAACACTACACTAATACCAAAACCAACCAAAGACAACACACAAAAAAGAAAACTACTAGTCAATCTCAATAATGAACACCAATGCAAAAATCCTCAATAAAATCCTCACCAACAGAATTGACAATGCATCAAAAAGATAATACACCATGAGCAAGTGGGATATATTCCAGGGGCACAAGGATGGTTCAACATCCAAAAAACAATTAATGTAATCCAACACATCAGCAAAAAGAAAAAGAAAAAGAAAAACCATATGATCATATCAATAGGTGCTGAGAAAGCATCTAACAAACATCCGTTTATAATGAAGGCCCTCGAAATTCTCAGGATAGAAAGGATATACCTTGGGCCTCCCTGGTGGCGCAGCGGTTTAACGCTGCACCGTGGAGCTTTTGGCAGCAGCAACACGAGTTCAATGCACAGCAGGGGAGATCCCCACATAGTGCAGCAGACCTCTCCTGCCTTGCCCACTGCTCTGTATTTCAGTCGATCAGCCTGTTCTGCTCCCCACTCTGTCTCTGGTGAACCCTCTAGCTGCTCCACGCCCCTGGCCTGTACCCCAGCTTGTATGCATAAATAAATAAATCTTAAAAAAAAAAGAAAGAGTATACCTTAACATGATAAAACCAAATGGCCAACAGGTATATGAAAAGATGTTCAGCATCACTTGTAATCAGGGAAATGCAAATCAAAACCACAATGAGATTCCACCTTACACCAGTGAGAATGGCACATATTAAAAAAACTAGCAACAACAAATGTTGGTGAGGATGTAGTAAAAAAGGAACTCTCCTATACTACTGGTGGGAATGCAAACTCGTCCAACCACTACGGAAAACTGTGTGGAGGTTCCTCAGACTACTAAAAATTTAGCCACCAGAAATTCCACTCTGAGGGATTTACCCAAAGGAAACATAAACATTAATTCAAAAGGATTCTTGCACCCCTATGTTTATTTCAGCACTATTTATAATAGGTAAGATTTGGAAACAACCCAAATGCCCAAAAACAGATGACTGGATCAAGATGTGCCACATATACACAATGGAATACCACTCAGGAATCAAAAAAGATAAACTCATGTCATTTGCAGCAACATGGATGGAGCTAGAAGGGATCATGCTCAGTGAAATAAGCCAGAAGGAAAAAGAAAAATATCAGATGGTTTCACTTATAGAAATAACATGGGGGAACCAAATAAGGGTTCAGGAAAAAAAAATAACAACAACAATAATAACAATAAATAAATAAACAACAAAATTAGCAAGCAACCATAAATCAGAGACATTCTGTGAGAGATGGGAGGGAAAAAAAAAACAAAACAGGGGAAAGAAGAGCATGGTACTATGGTGTTGGTGCACGGGTGAACTGGTGGTAGAAAGTCGATGGTGAGGACACCTGAGAAAAGAAAGCAAACATTGTACAAAAATGAACACTGATGTAAAATTTATATAAATAAATAATATTTTAAAAAACCCAAAATGTGATATTAGCTCTGATAGATATTTATAAGTATATTTTAAAATTAAAAGTATTTTTTGGGCCTCCCTGGTAGCGCAAAGGGTTAAGCACAACACTGTGATGCTATCAGTGGCTGGGGCGCAAGTTCCATGCCTAGCTGGGGAGATTCCCACATGGAGCAGCAGACCTCCTGCCTCGCCCACTGCTCCCCTCAGCAATGTATTTCGGTCAATCTGCCTGTTCTGCTCCCCACTCTGTCTTTGGTGAACCCTCTCACCACCCCACACCTCCAGCCTGCACCCCAGCTTGCATGCAAAAATAAATAAATCTTTTAAAAGAAATTACAAGTATTTTTTCCAAATTCTATGGGGTCTACATCTGAGAAAAGAAAGCAAATACTGTACAACAAATGTACAATGATGTAAAATATATGTAAATAAATATATTATTTATAATTTAAAATAATAAAGATAGAAAAAAACTATTTTTTTCATAATTTGAAAGTTAAAGCTACTATAGTCATAATGAGATACATATATAATCTATACATATATAAATACACAGAGATATATAATCTACTTTACACATTACCTAATTACTGCACAAACCCAGGGCAGCTACTCAATAAATATGTGTTGCAGAGAAATAATTGAAATATAAATAGTAGAAATAATACAATCTCCATGTGAAACATCTTTTTAGATTGCAGAGTAAAAGTACAAGCTTTTGTTTTTTAGCTAAAATAAAATACACTTTTCAATCTTGACAAAAAATAATAACCACATACATGCTATCTGTTCAGTCTGTTCTGCTTTCATCACCATATAATAAAACTACAAAACTACTTCCATGTTGATCCATGAGAATTTAAGTTTTTGCTAGTTGAAAGTTCTTCATTGATACAGCATTTTGAACAGATTAGGGATTGTCAAACTGTCATGTTAATAATGAATTAAACTGTGTTTATGCTGCACCAGTTAATACTTTGTCAAGACAACAGTGTCAAAGAGAATTCAAGATGTTTCAGAGAAATAGTGACAGCAAATAGATGCTCTACAAAAATAAAACTACCTTTATTATATCACTCAAGGAAAGTAATTTTGACAAGATGATGTGAAAGCAGGCTATTCTACCGGAAATACTTAATATATTAGGTGCTACTTTTAGCAACAATTGCAAAAAAATGGAAATAGATGAGCCAACTATCATAAAAAATATTGGTTGTGAAGTTATTTTCTGTGTGTGTCTTAAGTAAATGACAGGAACAGCATAAACAGAACAAAGCATAGTACTAAGTATGAGAACTAAGAGAAAATTCTGAAGTTAAACATAGGACAGTTATATGTTCCTAAAGAACAGTCTCTAATTAGAAAACCTTCGTTTGTCTATCCTCATAGCAATGACTGATTAAAAGTATGAATCATCAATTGTTACTAAATTCCTAGGTTCAAGTTTGATGAGAAACATGTATTAACAAAGTTTCAAAGTATACTTATTAATTACAAAGGAAAAAAATAATAATTTTACAGTAGAGAAATTTGCCAGATGCCACCTAAACCAAGTAACAAAGTTAACATCACCAATTACTGTACAAATCAACATCATGTTCCTCTTGTATAGAGAAGAACACAGCATCACTTTTACGATTTTTCTGACAAAAACGTACAGCCCAAATCACGAGGAAACACTGGACAAACCAAAATTGAGAGACATTTTACAAAATAAATGGCCTATACTTTTTGAAAAATAAATGACATGGAAGATAAAAGAGGAAGACATGTTTTAGAATAAAGGAGATGATCCTATAGCTTTCCAAGTAATGCTAAAATTCTAAGTTGCCTACATTTAGTTTCAGAATGCTCTTATAGTTCTCATTCTCTACACTATGCCTTATTCTTTTTGTGTAGTATATAGTATTTAATACAAATAAATAGCTTCATAGCTAATATTCTTATGATAGTAGGATCTTCTGTTCCCATTTGCAATAGCTGCTAAAATTATCATTTAATATATTAAAATTATCTCTAGCAGAATAGTGTGCTTTCATACTCCTAGACTTCAAACTATATTACAAAGTTCTAATAATCAAAATAGTATGATACTGGAATAAACACACACACACACACACACACTCACACACACACACAATGGAATAGAATTGAGAGACCAGAAATAAACCTATTTCTCAAATAAACCTATTTCTGGTGTGTGTGGGTATATATATATGTGTGTGTGTGTATACACACACACACAAACACACACACACAGTTGAAACTAAACCATGACCTTACACCCTACACCAAAATCAACTCAAAAGGGATTGAAAACTTGGATGTAAAATCTGAAACCATAGAACACAGAAGAAAATATAGGCAAAACATTTCAGGCCATAAGCTTTAGTGATACCTTTTGGGATTCACCCCCAACAGTAAGGAAAACAAAAGAGAATATAAATAGCTGGGACTACATCAAAATAAGAAGTCTCTGTACAGTGAAAGACAGCATAACTAAAATGAAAACATATCCTGCTGAAATGGAATAAATATTTGCACACCATACATCTGACTGACATCAAAGATATACAAAGAAGTCATAAAACTTGATAAAAACAAAACAAATAGCGCAATCAATATATGGGCAAAAGAACTAAACAGACACCTCGCCAAAGAAGACATTCAAGCAGGCAGCAAGTTCTTGGAATAAACATGGGGAAAAAATGTTCATAATCACTTATTATTAAAGAAATGAAAATTGGACCACAATGAGATGCCATCTCACATCTATGAGAATGCCCATATCAAAAAGACCAGAAACAACAAGTGCTGGCAAGCATGTGGAGAAAAGTGATCCCTCCTACAAAGCTGGTAGGAATGCAAACTGGTCCAACCCCTATAGAAAGCAGTATGGAGGCATCTCAAAACATTAGACATGGATCAGCCATTCAACCCAGTAATTCCTAGGCAACTATGCAAAAAATTCAAAGACCCTATTTCCGAAGGAAACTTACACTCCCATGTTTATAGCAGCATTCTTTACTATAACTAAATTAAGGAAACAACCTTAGTACTCCAGAACAGATGAGTGAATCAAGAAGTTGTGGTATATAACAATGGAATGCCCCTCAGCGATCAAAAAGGATAAAACTCATGTCATTAGCATCAAGTTGGATGGAGCTGGAATAATGCTAAGTGAAATAAGTCAGAAAGAGAAAGATAAATACTATATAGAGTCGGTAATACGAGGAATATAAAGTAACTAATAAAGAGAAGTTTAAAAACAAACCTTGATAGCTGACTACAGAACTGAAGCACCAAGGAGGTGAAGAGGTGGGAGAGAGGTAAGAACAAAGAGGGAAGGAAGCACAAAGTTCTTTAGTGGTGGATTATGAGTAAGTGGGTGATAGGTGCACTATGGTAGTAATACCTGATGGGGGTATCCCAATATTACCTCAAAAATAAATACATTTCCTTTAAAAAGGTGACTAAATACACTTGTTGCATAAATAGAGTACATAATTTTTAATATCCTTTTGTTCTAAAGGACATTGTGGGGACAACTGCCAAAACATTCATGCAATTTGTGATCAGATACTAATGTTAGTGTTAATTTACTGTCTTTGAGACTTATACTGTGGCTATGCAAAATAATGTCCTTGTTTTTAGGAACTACACATTTAAGTATTTTGGGGGAGAAGGCCATCAATAAGCCTATTCTCAATGGTTCAAGAAAAAAATGTATACATGCTGGTATATTTGTATATGTTTATGTGTGTATGCATGTATGTAAATATGTATATATGGAAGGAAGGAAGGGAGGGAGGGAGGGAAGAAGGGAGAGAGGTAGACAGAGGGAAGAAAGAGATGATGGGGGGAGGGAAGAAAGAAAGGAAAGATAGAGGAAGGGAGGGAGGGAGGTATGAAAGGATGAGGTATATGAATAAAAGAGTGAGCAAGAATGAACATTAAAGCAGATGAGACAAAACATTAACATTTGGGAAATCTTGGTGGAGAGTATATAGATATTCTCCATGTTAGCCCAGAAACTTTCCTATAAATCTGAATCTATTTAAAAATAAATAGCAGGCCTCCCTAGTGGCACAAGGGGTTAAGTCTCAGCACTATGGAGCTATCAGCAACCAATGGTGCACAAGCCATCCCTAGCCAGGGAGCTTCCCACATGGTGCAGCAGACCTCTCCTGTCTTGCCTAACACTTCCCTCAGCAGTGTATTTCAGTCAGTCCACCGGCTCTGCTCCCCACTCTGTCTCTGGTGAATTCTCTTACCCTCCATCCTCTGGCCTACACCCCAGTTCTTGTATGCATAAATAAATAAATCTTTAAAATATATATATAAAAGTAAAAATAAATAGTAAACCAAAAAAGAAGGTAGAATGTATATGCATACAGAATGGTTAAAGTATTTGCTAAAAATTAAGAATAGACTATTAAATACTGTTAAGTGATAGTGCAAGATGCTGTAAGAAATGAATGAAATGTTTTTGTTCTTAAACTTATAGAGGAAAAAGGATTATACAATAAAATCATCAAAGAACAGTTCCAATGAGTAGAAAACATAATTAGATGCTAAAGACTATAGATATGCATAATTAATTCAAAACAACTTTGAGCCACTGTTAAATATTTACAATAATGAAAAAATATACCAACACACAAGACTTATCAGCATTTCTTTTCTTACAAATTTGCTTGCAAATAATTTCTAAAGGTGTGTTTATGGGTACATGTTGTTAAGCACAGAATTTAGAGGCTGAACATAATGAAATATTTACTGTTCCTAAAACTTCTACAATCACTCGGATTTGAAATGGAGGTAATTTATCCACTCAAAATAAGATAGCCAGAAAATTTTATTACAAAAATATTCTAATGAAGCAAAAAGAGAAAAACATTAAAAAGAAATAGAAACAAATATACACTGAAGCACAGATACTATTTAACTATTCATATGTGTGAATATGTGTTAACCATTTCCTACCAATCACAAGTCAACAACCCCAGATGAAGAAAATCCAGTAAGAGCTTTCATGGAATCACTCATGGTAAACTTGAGCACAAGTAATTTGGTAAACGGAAGAGGTTAAATAGGAGACTCTGGCATCTCCTAGACACGCATACACTGAATAGAGGTAAAGTAGAGAAAGCTACTTTAACTGTTTTCTGCCCCATTTCCCGAACCTAGGTTTGATTCTGCTCTGGGCAGAGAATTAGTTAAGTCACTGCACTGGTAAATAGGTGATATTCTTAAAAATCAAGTTCATCTTTCAGTTCATCTTTGTATTTACTGAGGAAGAAACAATTTAATTTTGTCTCTCCCAAAGTTAAAGCCAGAGGATATTATTACTTTAGCCACTGAATAACTAAGTATTAATGTAATCTATGCAAACAAGCCTACATAAGCAACAAGAGTCAAACAAGAGCAATTTAAGGTTAATAGACTTCAGATTCCTTATGGAAGTGGATTGCCCCCAGGTTTCACAAGCAATAGAGATAATGAATTTATTTATTTATGTTACTTTAGGGGATCAGATGTTGAGTTAATTATCAGTTCAACATTTTTCCTCTTGGTCTAATGTCATTAATTCCATATTTAATTGGTTCTCATCTGAATTTACTGATATCATAATGTGTGACTAATAATATTTCCACTATGTCCACTTAGTGCCAGTTTGTTTTGTATTAGGAAATTAAAGGGATTTGATCTTATTTTACATGCAGATAGTCACATAGCAGACATGGTTGCTCTTTACAACATTTCTCAAATGGCGGAATGAAAAAAATTAGACAACTTGGGGTTTGACTTACGATCTTGACAAGTTACTTAACCCTCAGCCATTTTTGACAAACTAAAGAAAATCAAACATTAACTAAAGAAGCAAGAAAATCAAAGCGGGCAAATCCGAAAATGCTCCATTCTCTCAAAGTCCCCTCTATTCCTGAGTCAAAACCTTAAGAGATGGCACAGAATTACCAAGATAGTTTGGGAAGGCCTCTCAGCCTCAGCCAGGCAAAGGAGGCCCCAAAATCACATCTGAGACTGTAAACCCCCCAGTATGGAAAGCAACTTGGCATTTTCAAGCCCCACAGAGCCTGCTGAGCTTTTTTCTCAATGTAATTAACATTATTCTCAATTTGTACCTTAACCATTTTGAATTACATTCACTCTTTTAGGCTCTTTGTATTTCACTTCCACATTTCTTCCTATATGTTAGAGAACAGACACAAATATCCTCTATCCACACACCCACTGGAAAAGAACACAGACACACCCAGTCAACACACTATGTTTGCCTTAAAAGTATTAATATTCAGGCCTCCCTGGTGGTGCAACAGGTTAAGCGCAGCTATTCAGAAGCTATTCGGAGCCACTGCAGCACGAATTTGATACCTAGCCAGGGAGATTCCCACATAGCGCATGCAGCAGACCTCTCCTGTCTGGCCTGCTGCTCCCCTCAGCAGTGTATGCACTTCAGTCGATCTGCCTGTTCTGCTCCCCACTCTGTCTCTGGTGAATCCTCTCGCCTCCCCCCCCATACCTCTGGGCTATACTCCAGCTTGTATGCATAAACAAACAAATCTTAAAAAAAAGGTACAAAAAAAGGTTTAAAAATTTAAAAAAGTATTAATATTCTTTATTTAAAAAGCAATAATATTCTTTAATAACAATTTACTAACTTGAAAATAATAAAAGAAACTTGTAAAAATTTTCTGAGTGTGTCTTGTTTTGTGTAGTCTTAAGTTTTTTGAATCATGTTAATGTTCTACGTATTCAAAAAACAGAATTGAATCAACAAGGATGGGGGGAACCCTAAAACTGAACACAAACTAAAACAAGTGAATGCAATTACATTTAAAATGAGTAACACAGTAACCCAGAAGTTTTAAAAAACAGAATGAACCCAAGTAACAGAATTTTGATGACTCTCAATGTAAAGAAAAATAAAAACTGCAAATAATTTTGAACTCTTAGTAGGTTTGTTTTTCACAATCATTGAGAATAGCAGTTCTGAAATAAAATTGCATGTATACAGGAACTAATCAATTGAGGAAATATTAAGAGTTTTTTGTGGATGAGACTTACTATGGAAGAAGGGTGGTATAAGAAATGTGAAAAACGAAGAAAGAACTTGGGGTGGTAAGTTATGTTGGAACTGGGGCTATCAGCAAATAATTGATTTTAGAGACTCCCTGATGGTGCAACGGATTAAGCGCAGCACTATGAAGCTATCCAGAGCCACTGTGGCATGAGTTCGATACCGCCAGGGAGATTCCCACATGAGACAGCAGACCTCTCCTGCATCTCGCACTGCTCCCTTCTGCAGGGTACTTCAGTCGATCTGCCTGTTCTCTTCCCACTCTGTCTTTAGTGAATTCTCTCACCACCCCACACATCTGGCCTACACCCCAGCTTGTATGCATAAATAAATAAATCTTTAAAAAAACTGATTTTAAAACGTATCTCCATCTTTTAAGCTGTATCTATGTGAGTGTATAGTTACATATATTTCCCAGTTCTATCTGCTGAAAGGTCAAGAAGCAATGACATTCTAATACAACAATGATCATAGACCTTGATTTTTAAATACTAACCCCTACTAAAAGAGCCAGCAACTCCTTTGAGAAAGGGGTGATTACACACGGTTGGGGCAGGGAAAGTATAAAAGGACATGGGATAGCTAATTATGCCAAAATGTAATAAAGTGCTAAAAAATAGGGCCTCCCTGGTGGTGCAGTGGTTAAGCGCTGCGCTGTGGAGCTGTCAGCAGTGGTGACGTGAGTTTGACACCTGGCCGGGGAGATTCCCACATGGCCCGGCAGACCTCTCCTGCCTCACCCACTGCTCCCCTCAGCAGTGTATTTCCATCCATCTGCCTGTTCTGCTCCCCACTCTGTCTCCAGTGAACCTTCTCGCTGCCCCACGCCTCTGGCCTGTACCCCAGCTTGTATGCATAAATAAATCTTTAAAAAAAATAAAAAGTATATAAAAGTGTGTCAAAAATGATGCAGGAGATCGTCTAAAGGGGCTCCTACTGGCCCTGAGGATAATTTGAACATCAAAATAATTAAGAGAAGGAAGCATTTCACTATGGCAGAATGCTAATAAGTGTAGAAAGAAGGACAAAACTTTTTTGGAAAATGTTATAAATTCAGACAAAAATTAGTAGTAGTTATGGATACCAAATTTGGAGATGGGAGAGTGTGATGAGGACTAAGTTATTTACATAGTTTTAAAGTGTTTCTCCACAAGTTACTTACCAACTACAAAAGAAAATTAACTATACAGTGGAAAAAATGGATAACACTTTAATGATCTATTTGAACATGGTCAAATTTAATATCACCAATAATGGACAGACATCATGCAGCACCTGGGAGGATACCCTGAAGAGGAAATACAAATCACAAAAAAAGGCTGAGAGACTAAAGAGATGTAATAACTAATTCAATACATGATCTGGACTGGAAACTGTTTCAGAAAAAAGTTGCTGTAAATGCAATTATTGGGACAACTGACAAAAGGAATATAACCTATATAATAGTATTATGTCAATATTAAGTTTCCCAAATTTAATAACTGTACTGTGGTTACATAAGAGACTACCCTTACTATTAAAACTACTTCCAAATGATTCAGAAAAAAGCAACATTCTATATTCTATAGTATTCTATCATAACTATTCTATACAGTCCTATATTCAATACAGTCTTATATTCTATAGTAACTATTACAGCATACATCTATAATGAAAAAGACCAATATGGCAAATCTGTCAAAATGCTAAAAATGGATGAAATCTGTGGGCTATTCTTGCTATCCTGCTATACATTTGTAATTATCCCAAAATTAAAAATTGAAAGAGTTTTATATTTTTGACTTAAAGTATAGGTTCCTACAATTAGTTTTTTTAATTAATAAGGATATTATTAGGATGAGATATTAAAATTCAGACAAGTTTAAATCAAACTATATCTACTGTTTATGATTTGTTAGTAAACAAAGCACTCTCAATCAAATTGCATGTGACTCATAATTGTGTATTTTATGCCCTTGTGATTTTCAAATGATTAACCAAATATTTGATGTTTTAATTAATTACATTCATATATTACAGCTTACTTTAGATAAAACTAGTAAACTGCTCTTAAAGTGGAAAATACCTGACTCCACTTTCTTGTTAAGTACCAAAGTTTTTCAAAATCCTGATACTCCCCCTGAAGGTAGTTGAAATTGGCACCTTAATTTATGCTTTTTTTCAATTAACCATTTCTTCTTTAAAATAGCTAATTATTTACTATTCTACTCTCCAGTTTGCAAAACTACAAAAAATTCAGGGTTATATCATTGAATGAGAGCACTCCAAACTGGGAATATGAATAAAATTTAAAATCATATTCTCAGATGAAATAACTATATGGAAAATAACTTCTCAACAAGGGATGAGACTCATTACATTATCATTCAGCTGTACTACTAATGAAAATAAAGTAGGAATTAAAATCATACAGCTGAGAAGCTCAAAATATAGTTCTTAGAATAATTTGGGATTAACTGCACTATTATAAACTTCAAAGATATTGATTGCTGAATTTCTCAGATTAATAAAAACATCAGTGATCACCATCATCATGTTAGGCCTCATCTCTTCTATATTTAGGAAGCTTGTATTTCTAGGTTCTCCTGGAAACAGAGGGCAAACGTCCATTCTTGCCATCTGTCCCAGATTCTTTTTCTAGTAAATATGTACTTTCATTTCAAAGCAGTAAGAAAGGGTTAGGGTAGGGGAATGGGTCTCATGTGCACCTCCAACATCTTTGAAATCTTCTAAATTCTAAGACCAGTGTAGCAGCTGACTATGGAGAACACCCAAAGCAAACCACCCCAAGATTCTCAGATGTCCTATTCTGGCCTGCAGAGTATTTTGAGCTAAGGTAATGAAATTCCTTGAGGTAGACGTCACCTAAGATTTTACTTCTTCCCTAATCAAAGAAGAGATCCTAAATTTCTATCCTTTTGCTAATAAGAGAAGCAATCACAGCTCCCACTTTATCACCCAGAATAATGTAGTTTGGGAGGATCTTGTCCCGTTCTGGGTTTATCTGTGAACACATCCTCTCAATCTGAGACTCTATTCTATATTCTTAGAGTAAGGATGAGGTAACCCCTTCTTGTCTGTCACATGAAATTTCCTTCGCCTTCTTGAAACACTAGGTCCCTAAACACAGGATAAATACCCCTATTCCACTCCATTATTTCTTAGAATTTATAGTCATGTAAATTCTCCATATTTCTGTTATTAAATGTTGACCTTTTCTACTAATAATCTGCTTGGTGTTAATTTCTTCATCTGTCCAGCCTTAGAAGAACCCAGATGGGATGGGGAAATTACCCCCTAGCATCAATACTGCCAAGGTGTGCCTGTCAGACAAAAAGATGGGATCTTCACAAACATTCCCTCATGTAAATAGGACACCCAGATGGAATCACAATGTACTGGAAAGGTCAAGGAGAAACAGGTCCCCATTAAGTCTGCTGCCTCTTAATGGTACAATTTTACAGAACATATTACAACTGAAGATGGTCATAGCTATGACCAATTAAGTCCACTTCTACATAATTCATTAGGACATGCCTGCATATATACAAGTATTTATACCAAGAACACTGTTTGAAAAGCAAAAGAAACTAAGTATCTATCAGTAGGGGGTTTATTTAGGAAGAGAACACACACACACAAAGAATACTCAATAAGTTCTTGGTTAGATATGTGAACATAGAAATCTAAAAAGATACATATCCAACTCTTAGCAGTGGTTAACTTTTTGGGATTATGGAGTGAGACCAAGAATAGAAACTAAAGTTTTATCGGGGATGTTCTAAAATTTGAAGGAAAATATACTCACGTATTACTTAAGTAACTAAAAATTAATTTTTAAATAAAAAAGTGGATCAAATTAAACAGTAAATTTAAGACAGACATCAATTTAACTGTAAAATGATGGAAACAGAAATATTGATAATTAGACTAAATTTGAATTACTATTATTTTTAATACATCAGAACAATGGCCCTGAATCGGTCTGAATTTTGGTCTTGCTACATATAATGAATCCTACTAAATCACTGAGTTCCCAAAAAGAGTTAACGATCTTATTCCCTCATCTATAATTAAAAATCTTAGGATACCCATACAGAAAGAAGGAAAAAGAAAGGATAAGAGGAATAAAGGGAGGGAAAGAGGAGGGAATGAAGGCTTCCTCAATTATTACGCCTAATGTTGTTTATTTGCCTGATTTCGACTTCAATCTTGGATCAAATATAAGATTTGAGTTGTGGGAAGAGAAAAGTCAGCAGAAAATTCTCTCAAAAATCTTTCATTAAAATAAAACAAACAAAAAAGCAAGAGAAGGGGACATTCTACTACAGAAACCTTGGGAATGTGAGACTCTAGAGAGTTGAAGTAATCAACACTTTTCAATAGAGGTTATGGAAATAACTCTCAAAGTCTAAGGAAATACCTTTAGGACATGAAAACAGTTAGCAAGATGAAGCAATCTATTCCTTTCAAATAATTTCCACTGAGAGAAGGATAATTTGCATCTTGCTCTGAACCTAATTAGCAAAACTTAAGGAACTGTTCTCTAACGTATGTAAATGCATTTCTTTACATTCAAAAGAAAGTAGTACTGGGGTTAGTTATGTTGGCAAACTTTATATCCACTATTAAAAAGGGGGTTTATTAGGACATTTATTTTATATACTAGTTTGTAAGGTTTTCTGCTAGTTACCCTAGAAATTATAGAATATGACCTTGATTTCTAAAAGCATGTTAATTCATACCTGTATCCTCTTTCCAGAAAGAGCTTGGAATACTTTACTCCTCTCAACCCAAATGCAATTGTGCATTTTAAAAATATTGCACACATTTTTAAAACTTATCAAGATATTATTATTCTTGTTTTATATAGTCAGTATTCACTCATCCACATATCTGCCACTAGCCTTTCCTGTTACATGTGACTTTCCAACTTGATCATTTTCCTTCTGCATAAAGCACATTCCTTTTTTTTATTTATTTTTTTATTTAATTTATATCCTTTACATTATTGTGTATCCCCCATAAGTTTCCCACCACCAATTCACCCATGAATCATCACCATAGTTCCTTGTGTTCTTTCTCCTCTATTTTGGTCTCTCTTCCTCCCCCACCCCTGTAGAATGTCTCATATTTGTGGTTGCCTGCTAGTTTTTGCTTTTGTTATGTTTTGTGTGCTATTTTCTCTTTCTGATTTCTCATTTGGTTCTCTTATAATCCTCCTGTAAATGATACCATTCAATCTTTTTCTTTTTCCTTCTGGCTTATTTCATTGAGCATGATCCCTTCTAGCTCTATTCATGTTGTTGAGAATTGCATTCGTTTATCATTTTTGATTGCTGGATAGTACTCCATTGTATACATATACCATATTTTCTTGATCCAGTCATCAATTTTTGGGCATTTGTGTTGTTTCCACGTTTGAGCTATTGTAAATAGTGTGGCAATAAACATAGGTGTGCATATGACCTTTTGGATTACTGTTTTTGTGTCCCTTGGGTATATTCCTAGGAGTGGAATTGCTGGGTCATATGGAAGCTCCATTTTTAGTTGTTTGAGAATCTGCCATACAGCTTTCCATAGAGGTTGGACCAGTTTGCAGTCCCACCAACAGTGTAGGAGCATTCCTTTTTCTCCACATCCTCACCAACATTTGTTGTTTTCTGTTTTTTTAATGTGTGCTATTCTTATTGGCATAAGGTGGCATCTCATTGTAGCTTTTATTTGCATTTCCCTGATTATGAGGGATGTTGAACATTTTTTCATATGTCTGTTTGCCATTTGCACTTCTTCTTTGGAGAAGTGTCTTTTAAGTTCTTCTGCCCATTTTTTTACTGTATTTTTTTGCTTTCATAGGGAACCACAAAAAAACCTCGAATAGCCAAAGCCCTCTTCACCAAAAAGAAGGAAAATGGAGGTATCACTCTCCCAGACTTCAAACTCTACTACAAAGCCATAATAATTAAAACTGCATGGTACTGGAACAAAAACAGACACACAGACCAATGGAATAAAATAGAAAACCCAGAAATCAACCCACATATATAGGAACAGCTAATCTTTAATAAAGGTGCAAAGAACATGCAGTGGAACAAGGACACTTTGTTCAACAAATGGTGCTGGGAAAATTGGACAACTACCTGCAGAAAAATGAAACTGGACTACTACCTCACACCATACACAAAAACCAATTCAAAATGAATAAGAGACTTGGACATAAGACCCCAAACCATAAAATATATTGAAGAAAACATTGGCAAAACACTACATGACATACATCTTAGTAACATTTTTAAAGACACATACCCCAAAGCAAAGATAAAAGATAGTGAAGGAAAGGATAAACAGCTGGGATTACATGAAACTAAAAAGCTTCTGTACAGCAAAAGAGACATTCACCAAAACAAATAGACAGCCCACTTACTGTGAGAAAATATTTGCACTTCATGCAATAGACAAGGGTCTGATCACAAAAATCTACAAAGAACTCACATGACTCAACATAAAGCACATTCTTTGCAATCAAAATTGAGAAATATCTGCTACCAGCAGACTCACACTAAAAGAAATTTGAAAGGGCATTCTTTTAGTATGTCTTGCTGGTGGCAAATCTCTTAGTTTTTAAAAGTTTAAAGTGTCTTTATTTCTCCTTTTTCTTCCACTGACTGGTTATGTTGAAAAGCCAGCTATTAGTCAAATAGTTCTTCTGTTGAAATAGTGCAACAAGCATACAAGAGAGCTCAAACAGGGCTGAGCATTCAGAGAGTGCTAAGGGACAGCGACTGAAGTAGAGGCCACGGCACTGTCAGTGGGTTCTCATCTGCAGGCAAGACCAACAACATGGTTCATTTAACAAGAGACTGGAAAAAGAAAAGAGCTTTTGAGGCCACAAATGGCCCACCATCTCACCCCAGATAGTGTCTGCGGTACCCAGAAATCCCAAACAAAGCCCACTCATGCTAAATAAGTTAATGCTGCAGCAGCCCATGATGGACCCAACAGCACCAGGAAGTGGTGCCCGAGAACCAGAGGCTGTGGTCAGCTCTTTGAGATGCTGGGCTGAGCTGGACAGTGCTTTTGCAGGTGATGTCAGATGCGGGGCCAGAGGCAGATACAGCAACAAGTCTCTGCAAAGATCTATGGAAGTAAGGAGGGAGGTCAGATGTCTATGAAGTCTACAAAAGTCCATGAAGGTCAAGGTCTGGTGAATCCCACAGAGGTTAACTGCTGGATGCATCTCTTTCTTTAGAAAGTGGGAGCAGAATCCTTCTTAAAAGGTGAACTGATGAATGCTTCCTCTCCAAAGGCCAGAATAAATTCTTCTTCTCTCTTCAGAGGTCAGGAGCAGAATGAGTCAAGTTCTGCCTTATATGCCCTTCTGGGTCCCCAACCCTATAAGACTAATCAGTTTTCAATCCTAATCGCCAGATTGGACCATTTAGTACCAATCAGCTCATTTTCCATTTTTCAATCCAAATAACTGAAGTGTACCTGATCCTGATTGATCCATTTAGCTTGTACCTGATAGCTCCATTTTTGTATCCTAGAGCCAGATATAAAGGTCAGGGCAGGCTGATAGGCCTGTTGACTCCAGGAAGCCATGGCCAGAGCACATGCACAGGTGGTGGGCTGAGTCTGGCATGCCTCAGTCCCCCAAAATCCACTTTGCCTCACAGCCTCTGGAGGCCACGGGGATCCAGTAACACTATGAAGGTAATCTATCTTCTTTCTCTGTAGGCTTTTTCAACTTTCTCTTCCTCTTCATTATCTGAATTTCCACTATTACAAGTCTAGGTATGATTTTTTTTAATTTATCCTGGTTAGAATTATTTTGGTCTCTTAGTATGTGGATTGAGGTCTTATATCAGTTAAGTAAATTTCTCAGCAATTATACCCTCAAATAATACTTCTACCCAAGGCTCTCTTCTCTTCTTCTTTTCAGTTACCAAATAAATATATGCTACATATTACTGCTTAGTTTTGACCCTTATGTCCTATCTACTCAGATGCCTGTTCATCTCTAATTATTGGACACTATATCTGAAAATTGCTGGACACTGTATCTGAAAAATTATTTGTAGAAGTAAATTGAAGTGTGGCTACTATTATTTTCTACAGAGGATTTTTAATACCTCTTCCAGAATCCAAGGTTCTAGAAGCCTTATCAAGCCAAGTTCCTCACTTAAGTTTCCAGGAATTACTTAAATGGCAAGAATTCAAGATTCAAGCTATGTTAGGGGTACTTAACTTATAATTCAACCATATTCCTAGGGTGCAGCTCAAAGTAAAGGGTGAACCCTATTAATCATGGAGAACCCAGAGTTTAACTTTTGTCACCCTAACCTCTTATGGTCTCCAAAAGCCCAACTCAGCTGCTCAGTCTTCCCAAGGGACACCCCAGTAGAAAACAGTTCCTGTCTTTGGAGGCACAGCTCCAGTGACAGTTACTATCTTTTGATGCCTTCTAGGATATTTACTTTTTTATGTTTCATCTAAATTTTTCGAATTGTCTTGATCAGGAGAACTGGCCCAAATTTCCTAGTATGCCATTACTAGGCATTACTATGAGTAATGAGAAAATTTATGAGTAAGTTTACTCAAAAACAAAGTGTTAGAGCAGCAGTTATCACATTAGCAGCTCAACATTTGGATATAATTAAAATATGTTCAATGCCAAACAGACTCTAAATGCTCTCTCTGAACATTCACATAATAGTTTGGTGACAAAGATTTATTGTTGTAAATCCATTTTTTTCTTATTTAAACGAGTTGATAATATGTAAAGTGTTTAAAATAGTGCCTGGAACATGGTAAGCACTCAATAAACATTAGCAAATAATATTATTGCTGATACCAAAATAAGTGAATACATATAGAATTTCCCAACAATCTTAAATAGTTTCTACTATTATTCATCATGCTAGTATTACCATAAGAAAAACTCCAGGGTACCAAAGTGACTCATTCATTTAGCTATTAAAACACACACACACACACACACACACTTACACACACACACACACACACACACACACACACACACTCACACCTTTAGACAGTATTCTTAAACTTGGATTTTGAGAGGTAACTACAAGAACAGTTAAGGCTCTTATAAACTGTGGGCCTAATTATCAGATATGCATATTATAATGTACCTAAACTGAACTTGTCATTTCCTACTACCTGCAAAGAGGACATACAGATACAACAGATTGCTACACAGCTGCTCACAGCACACATTTCACAAATGAAAAATGGAATCGAAAACATTCATTTAAAGGAAGCTGCTGCATTGTGTCTGAGAGCCACCAGGAATTTGTGTCATATGACGAGTGCCAAACAGACCATTACAATTTGTTGTTTTGAAGCATGTGAGCCATGTACATACTGTACATAAAAGTGATGGTAAGTACCTCTGTAGCTATAAAAGGCAATACATGAACCATGCACATTTTCTGCTTGGAGAGCAGCATCCCTACATAAGCCTATGCTCTATGAAGGGTTGTCACCTAGAGGACAGTAAAACCAGGACAAAGAACAATACTTTCAGACCAATCTGTAATCCATCTCTTTAATGTGTCATAAAATAAGATATAGTGTCATAGTCACTTAAGAAGAATTTACTGATACTCAGTTTGACCAAACAGTTTGGAGGCTCTGGGTATTTAATAGTAAACAAGATAACATGATCCTGGCCTCCTAGGATTTAGTCTAGTCACACAGAAGAGAGAAATAAATGCATGACTGTACTACGGGAAATAAATACGGAGTACTGAGAGAGAACATAAAGAATGGGAGATTAGAAAATGTCCCCAGGAAAATCTTCTAAACTGGAACCTAAGAAATGAGTAAGAGACAGCCAAGCAAAATGATAAAATCAAACATTCCAGAAACCACACATATTGAGGCCCAAAAACCACCAGGGCATATTCTGATCAAGCAGAAGCAAAGGCGAACCTTCATCTGTAAGAATGTCTCCACAATGAGGGTATGCAGGACTCCCACCACAAATAAATTACAAACTACAAAGGAAAACAAATCACCCTAAGGAAAAATCAGGGGATACAACAAACAAGAGATTAGTGTGCACATGCAGACATCCCCAAAGATTTGAAACAATTTGAAAGATTCTAAATAGACTTAAAGTCAATGAAAGATAAAAGAAGATATATATACCACATGGCAAAACTAATACGGAACAAAGAAAAATGAAAATCAAATAAAACTTTAGATATTAAATATATAGTCATTGATATCAAGGTTCCATATGTTTTAAAGTACTTATCTATGCTTCTTTCCAACACTGATGTAAAAAGGGTTATTCTAAGACACAAAATCACAAAAAGAACAGGAAAGGAGAAAATGAACAAGAGGAAAAAAAAAATTTTTTTTAAAGCCAGAAAGCAAATTATTAACTGGTGACTAGTGTTTGGGTCCTAAGAAAGGTGATATCTAAGACTACCAGGATAGGAGTAGAAGGAAAGAGGATGCCAGAAAGAAACAGCCAGTTCACAGATGGAAATCTGAAAAGGCTCAGAGCTTGAAGATAGGGGAAAATTGTGAAGGGTAGGGATGAGGGTAGGGAAAGTAGGACAAGTTGAGAGTTGGTATAAAGAGCAGTTGATCTACCAGATATTCTCCTGGAGATTTACTCTCTGGGCAGGCTGTCCAGTTGAGCAGAGGGTCATTGCCCATTCACAGGATTAAGTAAGAGCCTGATTAACCATAAAGTCTCAACCTACTTTTGAAGCCCAGTAGTTGGGCTTAGAGTCCACTAATAGGCATGAGATTCAAGGATTTCTTTCTAGGGAAACTGGTCAACACAGGAAGAAATACCATTCATATCTGACACTTTAACATCCTCCAATGAAAAAACTGACTCACTTAGCACCAAACAGTGAAGTCACTCAACAACCCCTAATCCTTCATGCAGGTATCCCATCATCTTTTCAGAGTCTTGCTCTTAAAAAAGGACAAAGGTTGCCCAACATTTGAGGAAAGTCTTGGAACAGAAAGATAAATACCCATATATGTGGATGGGGAAAACAGAGTGGGAAAAAGAATGTTGAGGTGGGCCTCCCAGGCGGCCCAGCAGTCAGGCGCTGCACTGTGGAGCTGTCGGTGACACCAGTTCAACGCCCGCACCTGGTGAGGAGATTCCCACATGGTGCGGCAGACCTCTCCTGCCTCGCCTGCTGCTCCCCTCAGCGGTGTGTTTCCGTCCATCTGCCTTTTCTGCTCCCCACTCTGTCTCTGGTGAACCCTCTCGCCGCCCCACACCTCTGTCTGTACCCCAGCTTGTATGCATAAATAAATAAATCTTTAAAAAAAAAAGAATGTTGACGTAATAGATGTAATGAAAGGGATAAAAGAAACTAAAAAAAATAACTACTATTCTCAGAGAAATAAGGGGAAATATTTGTAATACCGTGAAACAAGAACAAGAAGTTATTAAAAAGTTTTAAGAAAATTTAAGTTTTTCAATATATAAAATATGATAGTAGAAATAAATATTCAATAGCAGATTTGAATATAAAATTTAAAGATCTCCCCAACATAGTAAACATGACATAGAAAATGTGATTGCAATTACAGATCAACCCAGGAGGCTCCAAAACTTCTAAAAGAACTTTGAAAAGAGTAGAGAGAATAGAAAGGATGACATTAACACAGCAACAATCAAAAAAAAAAAAATGTAGAACTGAGATTAATGGGTTTACAGAATGAAAGATCCCAAAAGAGGCCAGAAAATAGATGGAGGGAAAACCAAACAATAGCACATTGTTAAATTTCAGTATGTCAGGAAAAAAGAGATGTTCTTAGATGCTTTAGACAAAATATCAACAGAGAACAGCAATAATAATCCCAAACCCAGATGACGTTTTTTTTGTGAAAAAAAATTTCATCAAAGTAACATTTATGAGAAGGAAAAGTAAAATGTAATCTCCAATTACAAGAGAAATGGTTAAGAAAATTAACCATATACAACAATATTAAATCAGGACCCAATCTGTATAAACAGCATGCTCACAGTAATAAAAACATAAGGATATTAAAAGAATTGAGTGGAGATCCACTTAAATGTTGACAGAGAGATGTCCACTTTATCTTTAACAGGATTTAATTATACCAACTTTTCCATTAGAAACACTATAAAAGATAGATACAACTAAAGAAAGCAAATAAAGTCACATGAAGACAAACCAAGGCAGACAGAATTTGAGGGGCAAATAAACCGATAAAAGGATAATACACTGAGCAATGATTTCAGTCCTATGTTTTATTCACTTTTCCTCCTTAGCAGCATTTGATATCGGAGCAGAGAGGCAAAGTAGAAAGTATCAACCGTGGGGTTGTGGCATTCAGAAAACTGGGGAAACAAGATTTAGAATTCAGGGCTTCCAAACTTTAAATAGGGACACCTGAACTTGAAGGGGGCTGAGAGCCAGAAAATAAATGTACTGCAGAGAAGAAGGCCCATATAAAACGCACACTTTTATAAAGTTCAGTTCAATTTATATAGTTTACCAGCATATATAACTAATCTATATCTTATTAGCAAGAAAGCACACTTGGTATGAAAAGAAGGGTGCCCTTTGCTAGATTTGCTTCTTTTGAGTTTAACAAAGGTGAAGTACCCACTCTGAATACGTGAATACTTTAGACTCTCAAGTCACAGTATAGGCTGATTTAACTATAAGAACAAGCAAAGCATTTTACCCACCAACAGAGTGGAGACATTTGGTAAAGTTCTAAAAGGATCAATTAGCATTTTTGCTTTGTATATATTTACCAGAAAGTTGTGACTCTCCTCTATATTTACCAAAATCACTTTATAAAATTCCATAGTTAAAATGGCTAAGAAAGCTTTGGGAGCAGGTCAAGGGTTTGTGTTGACTTCACAGACGGTAGAAAATACTCCGTGTTCATGTTGGAGTCCCTTTGAAGTGTGTACAGTTCATGAGAAAAGTAACTTAAACACCCAGGAATTGATGTTCCTATAACCACTTCTGGGATGTCTTCTGCGTACTGCTTCTTTGACATGGCACCGTGCTCTCTGGTAGCAGGCTTCTGCTCAATATTTTCATTGATTTAGTGCTAGAAATATGATTTCCACTTTTTTGTGGCACCCAGTAGAAAAGCACTAGCTACTGAATTAGCTTCTGAGATTCTAGAGACATTCAGATGAAAGCAGAACACGTCTGGAATTAAATGTACCTATAAACAGATAAATCATTTTCCATCTATAAAATAACAAAAAATTATCACAGAGAAAGGCTGTCCTTGCTGAGAAACAAAAAACAACTAAGCTCTGAAATATGTGAAATTTGAGCCAATAATTTAGTCTTTGCAGTGGGATATATAATAAGGATTAACAAGAAACTTCTTTCATTTCCCTCCATTTTTCTTTTTTGCTAAAGCATTTAAATATTTTGTTAAATCTTGAAAAGAAATAAGTCACTATAAAACTAGATGAAATCGAGAGCCTGCCCTTAGAAAAACAACACTAGTAGAAACAATGTCAAGTCAAGCAAATATACCTTTGGTTAAGGTTAGTTTGGAAGGAATAAAGGAAGTTGATGGTCAACTCACACCTTCAGTCAGTGTTCCCTACTGAAACAGATGGCATCTTTGAAGAGCTTAATCTCCCAAAGTTGGAATCGATAAGCAAGATGACTCTTAAAATGTTCCTGCTATCAGGAATTGTCTTGCCCAATTATATGGGAATGCCGCCCTAACTAGGCTACCCTGTTCTGGTGCCCCCACATTTTCCTTCTTACTCAATTTTCTAGCAATATGTGCTCTGCCACTGCATGATACCAATGAAAGTGCTCTTCCCTTGACTTCTTTAGTCTCTTTGCAGGACTCCATTTTGGATCACTTTGCCTTGCCCTTCACAACTAGCTTGTCCACAGAGATTTCTCCTCCCTTGCTTTCCAAGTCCCTGTTCCTTGTCGTCTCTCTACTTAAAGGTAAGGGTGTATATCAGGGTTCTAGCTTAAGCCAGGTTCTTTTTACTTCACATGCTCTCCTTTGATTTCACACATATAACAATTACCATGAATGTCTCCTGGCAGGGGCTCAGTGAATGCCTATGAGATGAATCTCAGCTTTATTCTGGTGATCACCCATACAAGAGACTATGTCATCTCATCTGTATCTCCATTCATCTACCTTCTCTGACCACCACTCCTCCCCCATGAATGGGTGAAACAATACAACTGCCATGGTGGGTGGGAGACTACAACCTCTAACACTTTTTGTAATAGGTTTCTTATTTGAGGTAATTGTAGTCTCCCTCTCCTCTCCTCTCCTCTCATCTCCCTCTCCCTCTCCCTCTCCTTCTCCCTCTCTCCCCTTCTTGGTTTATGAGTCTCCACATCACAGAAAGTGCATGGTTTTAGAGTCAGACAGTAACAGGTTCAAAGCTGGGTCTGTCAATCATAGCTATGTGACAATACTTTGACTTTTTGCAGGATTACAGAGGAAAATGTATGTAAAATATTTATATGTATTTCTTTAAAATTGTACTCAAGGCCTAGTGATTTCTTTTTCTCTCTTTCTCTTTAACTCACTATGTAAAACTCCATACCTTACATGCTTTATTTAATTAAATTCTCATAACATCCTACCAGTACACCCTGAGGAAGAAGCTGAGGCTGTATGAGTAACAACTAATAAACGTTAGAATCAAATCAAATCAAAACAGCTCTGGATCCCCACCTCTTTAAACCACTTAAAGTACTCTAGGCCACAGAGGTGCCAGGTAGACTAGGTGGCTGGGTAGGAAAGACACGCAAAGGGAAAATTACAACATAATATGAGAAGTACTGTGAGAGATATGTAGAAAATGCTATGGGGGATTCTGAAGAAAGAGACCTTGATTCCGTCTCAAGAAGATATCAGGGAGGATGTCATAGAGACAGCACACTGGAGTTGCCGCTTAGTAACACGAGACTGATCCTCCAGAGATAGAAGGGCCCTGTAAGCAGCAGAACTATGTGCAGTAACAGAGATAAAACCCATGTGAGTTACTGCGAGGAGTATGGTGTGATGGGAACAAAGAGGAGCCGGTAGTAACCTGAGTCACAGTAGGAGAGGAAGGCAGAATGGTAGGGTGGAGCCATGCCCAACTGACTAAAGCCCTTACAGAAGCAACAGAGCTAGCAGGAGCTTTTAAGCAAGGCAGGGACTACTTACATCTATCCTTTCAAATGCTAATCTCAGTGCTAACACAGAACAGGGATTCTGGAACCCAGAACCACTTGAGGAACCTTTTTTTAAATGACTTGTTTGCACTATTATTGTAAATGTCAGCTTTAATCTTTTGGCTAAGGTAGTATCTGCCAGGCTTCTTCACTGTAGTTATTGTTTTTCCTTTGTAATGAAAAGTGTCTTGTAGTGATATATAAATATCATGTTCCTTAAACTTTCATTACCAGTTATAACATCCACTGATATTCGAACTCCATCATTCCATTTACATTTAATAGTTGACATTCTACTCAAAGAAGAGCTTTCTCTTCTCCCCATTTATTTATATCACTATAGTTCCATGGGTTTTTATTTCATTCAATGGATAATTCAGGCTTAAATAATCCCAATGTGGCCAGAGGAAGTTCCTTCAAGCTGGCTCATGTCATTCTAATAGCACCCCTTATTTTTTGACCATTGCTGCACTTCCTAGCATAGGAAGATATTTCAGACTTCAACTTGTTTTCCATGCCCCAGGTCTGGAGTCAGCTATTTTTGTAAGGAGTTCTGATCCTTTACTTGTGGATAACAGTATTTAGGGACCAAGTAGTGAGTATTAGAAGTGTCCTGCTACTGATGTATCAGTGTTTGCAGTCCCCTCAATGGATAGAATGAGGAGACAACCTCTCTCTCTCTCTCTCTCTCTCTCTCTCTCTCTCTCTCTCTCTCTCTGTGTGTGTGTGTGTGTGTGTGTGTGTATGTACATTTACATATACTTATATCTACATGTCTATGGGAATTTCGTTCAAAATACAGATTTTGAGGGCTCAAAGCTAAATCTACTGAATCAGAATCTTTAGGCGTGGGCTCATAAATTTGTATTTTTTGGTAGTTTAACCAAGTTTTCAAACAGAAGATTGAGTAAGGGAGTGATGATAGAGGCAGGAAGATAGTAGGACATTACTCTTAAGTGTCCAGCCAAAAGTTAACAGGGGTATATGAACTTGGACGGAAAAAGCAAGATAGAAAGGACATGATCAACTGCACTTTAGGCTGACTGGATAATGGAGATGATACAAGGAGGGAATAATCTGCTTCCGCTCCTGTTTGGATAACTGTTATTGTTGTAGCCCACACACTGCCATTTGCACAGTAAGCACTCAATACATATATATTTAAATGAACATTTCACTTTTCTTCTATGGATTACATACAAATACAAGTGAAATCCTAGGAAGGAAATAAATATAACATTCTAGAATTTATATCTCTTTCATTATATGTTAACATATGGACTAGAAACAGAATTTTACTTGAGGCAAGAAGGATGATTTGTGAATTCACTGCCAGCATGCCAGGATCTCACATAGATAATCATGGCCCAACTAAAGCAATTGTATTCATGTCTACTATGCAGAATAATAGACCCAGAAGGCTTCTTACAAGGAAGCAATGGCTGTAACAATATCTCTTATTGTTAAAAAAAAAAAGAGAGAGAGAGAGCGCTAATGTCTACTGGTGATAGAAGTCATTAAGCTGAGCTGATTGCTTACCATCACTGCAGTATAAAACTCACTGGAGCATGAGCTATATATATAAAAAGAGATGTAAGAAGAAAAGTAAAGCTAAGAGAAAATGACCCTCAGATACTCTTACTGCTATAACCAAAAGTTTAAAACTCAGATAAATGTATAACCCAGAAAATATAATTATTCCCAGCAGTTATGTAGTAAAAAACAATTCATCAATAACTTTCTCAATGCTAAATCCACAGAGCCTTTTCCCAGACTTAACTTGCAATAAAATACCGATACTATTGAGTTTTCCTTGACACCTTCTTTGCTTTTGGCTTCCAGGGCACTCTACTTTCCTGGTTTCCTGTGACTATTTCCATCTTTTAAAACATCTCTTTCTCTGGCTGTCTTGTACAAGCTGATCTTCCTCAAAGTCCTAACTCTGAATTCTTTTTCTTCCATGTGCTCTCTGGGTTAGGTTACCTCATCACTCCTATACTACATGCTTATTGCAATATCCAGAGCCCTTTCCTGAGTGAGAGATTCAAACATGTATGATCACCTCTTAGATATCCAAAGGAGCGTCTCACTCTAAATATGTTCAAAACTAACCCATCACCCAGTTCCTCATTCTATTTCAGTGAATAATACCCACCATCCAACCAACCAGGTGACTATGCCAGATACTTGATCATTACCTGACACCTACTTTCTCCCCAATACCTAAATCCAATCAATCACCAGGAATCTATGATCTCAAGAATATATCAATTGCTTTCCTTGCAAGCTACCACAATTATCTCACACCTGGATTACTTTGAATCCCTCTCCTTGAATCCATTATCCACTGCAGTCAGATTGACTAGCCCAGAGCCTGAATCTAATGATGCTCCAGCCTTCAACAACCTTCTCTGACCACCATGGGTTAGGGATATGTTCTGAGGTTCTCAAGTACCTTGGGCTAAATATCATAGAACTGAGAATACCATATCCTGCTGCTCAATTATTTATGAGTATTGTGCTCATGATTATTACTTCCTTGAGAGGAGATTTATATTGTTCACTGCTCGATCTCCAGTCCCTAGCACAGTATATGACACATAGCAGATACTCAAGAAATCTTTGTTATTAGTAGTTTTGTTCCTGTAAGCAGGAGTCCTTAACCTAGTGACCATGTATCCCATAATAGAACTCAGGAGAACTTATGAACTTAGAGGTAATAAAAAATACTTACAAATCTTATTTTCACTAGGTTGTAACAGATGTTGGCATTTCCTATCATTCAGAATGCGGGCAACAAAATACACTAGTATTAGCACTACCTGTGACATAAAATCAATATTATCACAGATATTTTCAGATCATACTAGAGTTAGTAGTGATTTCATCACTACTTTGAAATCATAGTAATCATTAGAACTGTCAGACCTTTTAAATAAAGAAGATTTATAATATATAACATCAAAAATATTTCATAACTATATTTCAAAAATAATCCTCTTCTATTTTATATATTGGAAAATATTCTATGATGGTAGGAGTATAAGTTGGCATATCCAATATGAAAGACTATATGATAGTTCCTAGCAAAGCTAATCACATTTTCTAGAAATACCACTTCCTAGGAGAATTGCATATACCTATTCTCTAATATTAGAATGTTGATAGTAGCCATAAGAAACTGGAAGCCACCCAGTATCCATCGATAGTTGAAAGGATACTAAACTATGATATTTATCCTAGAAAAATACAGAACAGAACTGAGATCAGGCATGTAGAAACACAGATTAATTTCATAAGGACAATGTTGACAAAAGGAGTCAAACACAAAAGAATGTGTACCATACCATTACTTGTAAAAGTACTGTAGGCGAACATGCCCCTCAAAATGAAACTAGATCATTACTTACCTCCATACACAAAAATTAATTCAAAATGAATCAAAAACTTGGATATAAGACCTGAGTCATAAAATTCTTAAAAGAAAATAATAAGTGATACACTTCTGGATATCAACTGCAAATAGGATTTGGGGACACAATTCAATCAACAAAGGAAACAAAAGCAAAAATAAACAAGTGGGATTATATCAAACTGAAAGCTTTCAGAGTACAAAAGAAACCAGCCAAAAAATAAAAAGGCAATCTAGGGCATAGGGGGAGATATATGTAAACCTCATGTCTAACAAGGGGTTAATTTCCAAAATTTATAAAGAAACTATACTCAACAACCCACTCAAAAAAAAAAATGGGCAAAAACCCTAAGTTTTTTGTGTAAAAAGTGTCTAAAAACCTAGACAGATATGCAAAGAAGACATTCAGATATCATAGAGATACATGAAAAAATGCTCAATATCACTTATTATGAGGGAAATGCAAATCAAAACCACTATGACCTACCACCTCACTCCTGTGTGCATCACCCAGTATTAATAAAACCAGAAACAACAAATGTTGGTGAGAATGTGGAAAAAAGGGAATACTCTTCCACCTTTGGTAATGAAGGTAATTTGGTGCAGCCTCTATGGAAACAGCATTGAAATTTCTCAAAGAAATAAAAATGGAAATACCATATGATTCAGTAATATCACTGCAAGGCATATACCCAATAAATATGAAAACTTTAATATGAAAAGACTTATGCATTCCTATGTTCATAGCAGCATTATTCACAATAGCCAAATCATGGAATCAACCTAAAGGCCTATCGACAGATGACGAGAAAAATAAATTGTGGAATATACACTCAATAGAATACTACTCAACTATCAAAAAAATGAAATAGTGCCTGTGGGACAATATGGATAGATCTTGAGGTGATTATGCTAAGTGAGATAAGCCAGAAAGTGAAAGACAGTTTCCAGATGGTCTCACTCATTTGTGGAATATAAATAACCAAAGAAAACAAACCTGCAAAGCACAGAAAAAATACTTAGACTCTGTGGAAAATATACTGGTTACCAGAGGGATGAAAGGGAGGGGGAGATAGGGGAGGAAAAGATTGCCACTGATGCTCTGGTGGAAGGTGAGTGAAGCTTGTGCACATGTGAGTGGGCAAAATTGGTACTCCCAAAATTATACAGTTGTGTAAATGATTGGCAAATCAATAAAATTGGGAGGGGAAGTACATTAAGAAAAACTAATTCATACCATTCAAAGTCAGGCTAGAGATTACCTTTGAAGTGGGGGCTGTGTCAGAAAGAGCTTACAAGAGGGTCTCTCTTGTGCTGGTAATGAAAGCGGGGTGGACGGGGCACAGCTGCCCAGGCTCTGAGGAAAGAGGCACCAAAAAGCCCCAAAAAGCCAAAAGGCCAAAAACAACAAAGGACAGTGCCTGAAGAGAGGACAGCAATCAAAAAAGAGAGGGCAGTGTCTGTGGGTTCTCACCCGCGTGCACAATTACAAGAGACTTCAGGCTACAGGAACAACAACAACAAACACGGGGTTTATTTTACAAACAGGGAAAACAGAGCGTTCACTGCATCCTCAAGTGGCGGCCCCCTCACCCAGAACGCATCGGTGATGGCTGCTCTTTGTGAGATGCTGGGTTAGACCAACAAACAGCTCCTTGAGACACCAGGCCTAGGGCCTCTGGGGCTCCTTTCAGGCTACGCCAGAGATAGGACTGGAGGCCCAGTCTCTGCAGAGTCCTTCAGCATCTCTTCCTGCTCGGAGGGCGGCTGCTGGACTCTTCTTTTCTTCTTTCTTCCTCGGAGGCAAGGAACGGACTTCTTTCTTCTCGAGTCTGGAACAGTCGTCTTTCTTCTCCTGGAGGTTGGTGTAGTCGTCTTCTGCTGTTCTTCTCTTCTGGGGTCTCCTTCTCTCTCTGGGGCTAGCGTCCTCTCTCTTTTTTTCTCTTCTTTTTCCCCTCTCCCTTTCCTTCTTTTTCCCACTCTTAGTCCTCCACTTCCCCCTGCCCCACCCCTCCCCTCCCTTGGGTCCCTCTGGTCCTAGCTTAGCTTCTCATTCAGAGTACCATCCACAAGTCTGATTGGACCATTTTTCAATCCTGGAGCGGATTGGACCTACCCATCAGCTCCCAGCACCGGATTGGTCCATTCAAAATGGCAGTTACTGGGTAGGAGCAACTGCCACAACTGACTTGGAGCAGCAAGGTAAAAGGCACCACCGCTCCTGCCGGCTCCCACCACTGAGGCAGCTTGGTTCCGGTAACAGTAATCTTTTATTTCTTGATATGAATGAGTTGTAGGTGCATTCAGGTTATAAGAATTGCTCCAACTATACATTATAATATGTGCACTTTTCTGCATCTATATCATATTTCAATAAAAGGGTAAAACAGAATTTTTAAAGACCTATTATTCTGAGATGGGAGCCACAGACTTCACATTCTGTCAAAGAGAGTTCAAAAAAGAAATCCTGTTCTAAGCAGAAATTCTTAAAACAAACAAAGGTCAACACACAATATATTCATTTATTCATTCAACATGTTAAGCATCTTATACATACCAAACACCATTCTGGTGCCTTCAAGGAGGGGAATTAACAAAACAACTGTGCCCAAATACAGTCAATATTCAAGAGAAGAGAGTCAACTAGGATCAAAATAAATAAGAGCTAAAGGGAAAAATAAAATGGGTAATAAATATGTTGGAGGAGGGGTTCTGATTTTTAACTAGGGAAGTCCTCACTGAGAAAATAACAGGAAGGGGTAGATCCTTAGAAAGACACAGAAACATTAATTCAAAAGAATACCTGCACCCCGATGTTTATTGCAGCACTATTTATGATAGGCAGGACTTGGAAACAACCCAACTGTCCAAAAAGAGATGACTGGATCAAGAAGATGTGGTACATATACACAATGGAATACTATTCAGCAATCAAAAAAGATAAACTCATGCCATTAGCAGCAACATGGATGGAACTAGAAGGGATTGTGCTCAGTGAAATAAGTCAGAAGGAGAAAGAAAACTATTGGATGGTTTCACTTACTGGAGGAATATAGGGGAACCAAATAAGAGGGAAAAAACAATAACAGTAAAAAATACAGCAAAACAAAAATAAACAGACAGCCATAATTCAGAGACATTCTGCAGGGGAGGGGAAGGAAGAGAAATCAAAACCAGGGCAGGAAGAGCACAAGGGACTATGGCGATGGTGCATGGGTGAATTGGTGGTGGAAATTCTATGGGGACTACACCGGAGAAAAGAAAGCAGACATTGAAAAAAAAAGAAGAAAGAAAGAAAGAAAGAAAGAAAGAAAACAATTATTAAAATATATATAAATAAATAAATAAATTATATAATAAAAAGAAAATGACAGGAAAGTAAGTAAAGTTATGTGGATTGATATCTGGGGGAAGGAGCAAACAAGCAGAGGAAATAGCAAACGCAAAGATCCCAGGGCTGAAGAGTGCTGGGCAGTCAAGCAGCACCTAGGAGGCTAATGCTAGAAATAGAGGAAATGGTATGGAGAAAACAGATGAGATCATAAAGATAATAGGAGCCACATTCCTAGAGATTTAGAGGTCACTATACGAACTCTGGCATTTACTCCACGGGTTCTCAACAGAGAACTGACATGACCAAATCAATCTGGCTGGCTGCATTAAGAATAGAATGGAAGGACATAAATGACGTAGAGAAGGTGGTGCATAAAAGATATCAGGGAGGCCACACACCTCTGGCCTATACCCCAGCTTGTATGCATAAATAAATAAAATCTTTTAAAAAAAAAAAGGTATCAGGGAGGGCCTTTCTGGTGGCCTAGGGGTTAAGTCTCAGTGCGCATCACCGCAATAGCCTAAATTCATTCTGGGCCAGGGAGCTAACCTATATATGGTACAGCAGATGCTCTCCTATATCCCCTGCTGCTCCCCTCAGCAGTTAATTTCAGTAAATCCGTCTGCTCTGCTCCCCACTCTGTCTCTGGTGAGTGTGTCGCCCCACACTTCCAGCCTAAATCCAAGTTCCTTTACACAAAAATAAATAAAATCGGGCCTCCCTGGTGGCGCAGCAGTTGAGTGCGCTGTGGAGCTGTCGACAGCAAGTTCGATGCCCAGCCGGGGAGAATCCCACAAGGTGAGGCAGACCTCTCCTGCCTCGCCCGCGGCTCCCCTCGGCAGTGTATTTCTGATCTGCCTGTCCTGCTCCCCACTCTGTCTCTGGTGAACCCTCTCACCGCCCCATGCCTCTGGCCTTTACCCCAGCGTGTATGTATAAATAAATAAATCTTTAAAAAAAATTTTTTTTAAATCTTAAAAAAAAGGGGGGGGGCCTCCCTGGTGGTGCTACAGGTTAAGCACAGTGCTGTGGAGCTGTCAACAGCTGCAGCCCAAGTTCAATGCCTGGCTGGGGAGATTCCCACATGGCGCAGCAGACCTCTCCTGCGTTACCTGCTGCTCCCCTCAGCAGTGTATTTCGGTCAATCTGCCTGGTCTGCTCCCCACTATGTCTTTGGTGAACCCTCTCACTGCCACACACCTCTGGCATGCACCCCAGCTTGTATGCAAAAATAAAAATAAATCTTAAAAAAAATCTTAAAAAAAAAAGATCTCAGGGAAAGAGCATGGGACAACAGATGCTGTGAAGAACACAAACACACATTATTACTAGCATTGTTATTGTTGCTGCTGCTGTTATTAATGAACCACTTGAGAGTAATCTACAGTTTTCACTACCTTCAGTCCTGAACATTTTCACAAACATTTCCTTAAGACAAGTACTTTCTCTTACATAACTGCACTGCTACAATCAAATTCAGAATATTTTTCAGTACCTAATGCTATTACCAATCAGATAGTCCCATATTCAATTTTCACCAATTGTTCCAATGCTGTTATTCATAACAACCCCTCCCCACCCAATCCAGGGTTGCATTTAAAATTAAATCTTTTTAATACTCTTTAATATGGAAGAGTTCCTCAATTCCTTTTGTCTTTTATAAGAAAGGCATCTTGTGGGGCCGCCCTAGTGGTGCAACAGGTTAAGCGCAACACTATGTAACTATCCAGAGACACTGCAGCACCAGATCCATCCCCAGCCAGGGAGATTCCCACATGGGGCAGCAGACCTCTCCTTTCTCTCCCACTGCTCCCCTCGGCAGTGTACTTCAGTCAGCCTGCCTGTTCTGCTCCCCATTCTGTCTCTGATGAATCCTCTCATCACTCCACACCTCTGGCCTACACCCCAGTTTGTATGCATAAATAAATAAATCTTCTTTAAAAAATAAGAAAGGCATTTTTGGGCAAAATACAGGCTGTTTGTGTTGTAGTGCCCCTTGATTTGCAGTGGTCTATTTCCTCATGATTAGTTTCCGATCATACATCTTTGACAGAAAAACCTGATAAACAATGTCAAGGAGCCCCTAGATGTAAGGGACCAGTTTAGAAGTAGGAAACAGGTCAAGGTAGTCAGGGAAGCGAAAGAAAACCAAAGGAAGACAACCTCAAGGTAAGAAAAGGATATTGAGTGGAATGGGGTCAACAGTGCCCACTGCTATGAAGAGGTTCAGCAGGAAGAAGCCCCATTTAACACTGGAACACAGTGCAGCTGCTCCAGAGAACAATTCCAGGGATTTTTGGTAGTAGAAACCAGTTCATTATGTTGAATAGTGAATGAAAGAGAAGAGAAGCAGTAAATGGAGACAACTTAAAATCCCAGCACTTTGATTTGGAAAGGATCTTAGAAGGATCTATGAGATCGTATAGTGAGCCCAATCACTTTTCAGATGAGGAAACTGAGGTTCCAAAAAGCCAAATCCCATGCCCAAAGTCACTCATCTGACTGGAGACAGAGCAAGTGATTAAAGTAAAGAGACTTAATCCATGTGTACATTGCCATGCTATCTCTTCTAAACTTGACATCAAAGTAAAAAAGTGTGGGAAAACTATCTCAAAGAAAAGTTTACTAGAAGTTCTCTGCCTTCAATAATCCGCCTAAAATGTAAATTGGTCTTGTTTCACCCTAAAGCAATGTACTTAGGGGTCCCCATTTTGAGAGGATATGCAGTAAATCCCTTAGTGATCTAGCTCCAGCTCTCACCTGGCTTCACCTCCCGTAGTATCCTCCTCACCCTAGCAATACTGAACTCACTCTCCCTTCAGGAGACCCGACTTTTAAGTACTTAAGCCTTCCATAAGCTGTTCCATACGTGGTAATTCCCTCTTCCCCTTTCCATCTTTCAGCCAAATTGATAAAGTCACTTCCTCCAGGAAGCCTGCCTTGGAATGTCTACTTCTGTACCTTTAGGGGAAATTTTTCTGGGTCGAACAGAGCTTAAATTCATTAAGAGGCAGTAGGTGTTATCTTACAATCTTGGCGTACATTCCCTTTATGAAGATCACATATTTTGAAAATTGCTTAAAAGACAGTCATATTTCCTAAATCTAAAGGGATACAAGTAAAGATTTTTCTCTACAATAAAGTCAAAAAATCTTAGGTCACTCAAAAGGAGTGTTTCATTCATTGTAAGATCCAGGGATGTATTTTAATAGAAAAACACTGTCCTTAATGGTCATATTTTCCATCTACACCAGGAGAACAGTAAGAAGGAAGCCAAACAAAATTTAGTATCTGACTTAAGAGCAATGCAGTAGCAGCAATCACTGAAGCCATTCAGATTAATATTTTTTATAAAAAGAAGAATCTGAATCTTGCCTCTCAATGACCAGCTGAGAATACATTTTCAGAAGTTTCTCCTGACAAAGCAAGTATAGAATGAGTTCTATAGAAATCTCATCCCCATTTCACACTTCACTCTTTCCAAGTAATTTGAGATATGAAAAACAACAAATAAAAATATATTAAGTCCCTTACTATGTCCATGACAGGTGCTAGGATTGGGGATATGCACAGAACTCAGATCAAGTGGAGAAATAAGTCAACAAATGCAACACACGCAATGATCCCAGGAGGGATTTACTTGCATGATGCATAAAAAAATGAGGGCCTAAAACAGTTTTGAGCTGAGAGGTAAGGCCTTTTGGGGGAGATGACACTGCACCGAGATTGAAGGATGGAAAAGACTCTACAAGTAGAGAAGTGAGAAGTCGCTTCAGTAGTCAAAATGGCATATGCAAGATATAGATAAAAAAGGATGCTGATTTCAGGGAACTGCAAGGAGTTTGATGTGCCTGGAGAATTTGAGAAGTACAGGGAGGTACATAAGGCTGGAGGAGGAGAACCCATCATAATAAGCCTTGGAGATGACCACGTCGAAGAGCTTGGACCTTATCCTGCAGGCAACAGGAGTCACAAGCAGATTTTAAATCTAGCCTTAGGAAGATTCACCTTCAATACTTGTTAGATGGTCAAGTTCTCTAAATCACCCAACGGTTCACTTGTGCAACCTTTTCACTCATATTCAGCAGGTATGTACTAATTATATATCAAAAGTATAACTGGCAAAAGAAAAAAAATAGACATCATCAAAATTTAACTTGTGTTTCAAAGGATACTATTAAAAAGTGAAAGGACAACCCACTGAATGGGAGGAAATGTTTGCAAATAACATACCAATAAGGGGTTTATAAGGGGTTTATATCCAAATAAATGAAGAACTCTTATAACTCAACAATAAAAAAATTTAAATGGGCAAAGGATTTGAATATTTTCTCTAAAGATGACATGCAAATGGTTAATATATGAAAATATAATCAATATTTGTCATTTAAAAATGCAAATTAAAAGTACAATGAGATACCACTCCCTACCCAGTAGAATGACTACATTTAAAAAATACAAAAATAACAAGTTTTGGCAAGGATGAAGAGAAACTGGTACTCTCCCACATTGCTGACAGGTTATAAAATGCTGTGGCTCTTTGGAAAACAATTTGGCATTTTTATTTCAAAAAGTTTACACAGAGCTACCACTTGATTCAGCAATTCCACTTCTAGGTATATAGCCAAGAGACTGAAAAAAAATATGTCTAAACAAAGGCTGTGGACAGACTCTAACTCCACAGCCCACAGGGATAGGCTCACCATCGCCTTAACTTGTTCCAGCTAATTCCTGCTTGGTTCTTTCTGGAGAACGAACATTGGGCAGGGTGTCAATTTAATGAAAACTGGTTCTATTCATTAAGAAATTTAATAAAGTATATGAAAATGTATACTATTAAAAGTCTATTCATTAGTTGGCAGTGTATTTTGAGTTGAGAAACGTACTTTGAGTTGGTCTATTGAGCTCTGAAACATACCAATGAGGTCCCTAAAACCGTGCTCCTTAGTCCTCTGTGGATCAGCATTGTCACCAAAGGAGCTGGTTAAAAAAGCAGAATGTCAGGCTTCACACCAGACTTATTAACCCAGAACCTGGATTTAGTGCCCTGATGACTCCTATGCAAATGATTTTTGTTCTCAAACACTGTAATCACATTTAAGATCAATCCACATATAACAAACTAAAGTCAACTTTACAAAAGGAACCTGGCTGCTGAAGGCATGTGGTTCACAGACTAAAGGATGACTTTCCATGTGGCTCCAGTCTCCTGGGGAAGAGTCAGTCCCAGAATCAGAGTCAGCATATCAGTCTTCCCAGCAGTTTCCTTTTTCATTTTGGGAGAGAAATTGTCACCTACATTGCAAGTGTGTTCATGTCCACATCCTGGTGGTAGGAGATGCCCTAGGATAACCCTGCTTAGAGATGCTTTCATAGGAACAGCTTTTCACTCACCACAGTATAATCTAAATTTCAGTATTTTTCCTTATAAAACTGCAATTTTCCTACTGCAATGTTTTTCAAGCAGTGACCCACTACATAGCAACCGTATTTTCCAAACAAAAACACGGTTATATATTCTGAATTTAAGGAGAGTCATGATAGGACAAGATCAGATGTACCCATGAAAACTGAATGAAATGTTTGTAACTGTCCTGGGAAATCTAAGACATATGGTGCCAAAACCCACGAGGCGTTAATGACCTGCATGAGAATTATTTTGACCTTAGTTATTCTCAGAGTATACAATAATTCTAGGCACAACAATTTCTCTCCCACCCTGGCATCTTTGTATGTAACCTCTCTTCTAAAACACCATCTTCACTTCTCTGCCCCTTCTCAACCTTTGGGTCTCAGTTGAAATGTCATCTCCCTAGAGAGGGGTTCTGGGAATCTTACCTAAAGTAGCTTCCATAGCTCCACCCAACTCAATTCCTCTCAATGATTATTTCCTTCTTAGTTCTCATCCCAATCTATATTCACCTGGTTTTCTTGTTCATTTATTCTTGGCCTCCCCCACAAAAATGTGGACAGAACTTGGTGGTGTTCACCGCTGCATCCACTTGCACCTGGTACATTCTAGATGTAAAATGAGTTTTAGATGAATGAATAAACAAGAGAATAAATGTACCCAATTTATAAAATAAACAGATTTTAATAAGTCACCAAATAGACTATGACTTCTAGTCTTACTGTTCTAGAATAAGATCATTTATGAACATGCCATAAGCTTCCATCAAACCTTTTGTTTGTGTTCTTGCCAATGAAGAGAGAGAGCCACTGAACAGTAGATGGTCCCACTGAGTAACTTTAATCTCTTTCCCTCTCAAAATTGTACTTATAAAACAAGAAGACTACCTCTCAGAGTTAGAAAGGGATTCAATAAAATGACACATCTATATTGGTATGTGTATATGTATATAAAGTGTCTGGTGAAGAGCTGGCAAGATTTTGACTCTTTATGTTTCCTTTATTCAGTCCAGTCAAAGGACTAGAAAATATTAAGTCACACCTCCAAGACTTTCATAAGACTCTGTTTACTTAACACTCTAGGCCCACCATGGCTATTAGATCCATGTCTTCAAATCCAAAAAATTCAACTGTATTTACAGCCATCAGGTTATTTCATCCATGTCACAACTAGTAGATCATTGTTTTAGGTCACTGTTTCAAAGCTGGTGATATTCCTAAAAGTGAACATCAACATGGTTCCATTTCTAGACAGAGTTCTACTGACCCATTTCAAATTCTCTTGAATAAAGCATAGAATTGGTAAACAGAATAACAAAGAATAAAAAGCTTGCAAAGTTCTGTTTAGAAGCAAGGCACATTGGTAGAGAATGTGACTGAAAAAAATAAAAGAGGCTACAAGCAGTGAGGCAATAGCTTTGGACTTTGGAATAAGACTGATTTCAGTTCTAATTCCCTTCCTACTGTCTTAACAGTGGCTCCAGGCAAAGTTCTTAACTTCTCTCTGCCTTCCTTTCCTCACCAGTAAACCAGGAATGCTAACAGTACCAGTCTCATGGGGTTGTTGAAAGTGTGGGTCATATAAATCTAGAAACACATTTAGAACTAGGCTGAACTCAGGAAATATTGGCTTTGCTTATTAATTCATTCACAGTCTAGGGTCTTATATACATTTATAAATAAAAATATTCAAAATCAAAGAATGTAGTAAAACAATAAATATCAAATAAGTAGCACTGGAGACAACACATGCAAAACTTTAGGAGAATAAGGCATCCTTTCATCAGAGGCTGGTAAAGGTCTTACATAGAGTATTATATGACAAGTGGGAAGTAAACAACTTAAGTCCTTTTGAAAAAGAAAGAAAAAATAAGAATAGAAAGATAGACTAAGGTGAGAGAAAATTAAAATCTAAAGAATATAAACTTCAGCCTGTGGGCAATGAATAACCCTTGCTTTGTTTTTTTGGTGTTTTTGTGTATTTAATTAAATACTACTCCTACCACTACTAAGAACATTTATTGAGCACCAACTAAGCACCAGGTCTCATGTTAAAATGTTTGTACACACTATTTCCAATAGCTACAGCAACTCAGTTTAGGTTTATTTCACCCTTTACATAAATAAACAAGGCCCTGAGAGGCCAAGTCATTGGCGCACATGGTACCAGAAAAAGGTGAGTGGGATTCGCATCTGAGGGGTGAAGTCAAGGTCAGTGCCCTCTCCTCTACAGCAGTACAGAAAAGCCTCCCTTGCAATAAAAAGCCAAAAAATAAAAGAAAATTGAGACAAGAAACTAGTCAGAAGCAGTACAGGAATCCAGAGTAAGTAGTTAAACATCTTAACTGGAGTCTAACAGAGAGGGATGTGTTCATGACCTTTTCTTCCATTTATTCCATTTCTGGGTCATGTTCTGCTACCTGAAGTAGAAACCAAGATAGTAATTATTCCAGTCTCTGTTCAAACCCTCCTTCAAACCCTGATTTGTCCTTTTGTAAGCCCAACAGAAAACACAGTTCTAAGTATTGAATTGCCATGTCAGAGAGTTATCAGGGCAATAATATAGCATCAGCTTCTAATCTGTTACCTGTATTGAAGGGTGATCATTCAAGAGAATAAAACTAGGTTACCACATTTAATAAATCATATTATGCTTCACATATCAGTAATTTAAAAAAACTATCAAATCAGGAGGACACATATGCTGAGCTCTGATGAGCTCCTCCAAATACTACATGATTATTTAAGTTCATCATTTTCTCAGAGATCACTGGTTTTATCAAATGCAGTATGATATCAATTATCTGTTGGGTTGCTTTCTAGCTAATATTCGAGGTAAAGCAGCTCAGTAAATAAAGCAGTAGGAAATGTAGACATTGTGAATATGTCTTTCAAACCAATGTAAATGCTAAGTGGCAATTACTTACATTATCTCATCTGATGGAATCAAAAGTGAGAAGTTTTAATATTCATGTAATGAGTTCAAAATATCCAAAACATTTTTAGCATCAAACCTTAGCTACAGTCCTCCTCATTCAAAGGCAAACTTCATTATTTTAAGTGGAAAATAAATAGAATAACTGAGATACACAGAAACAAAGGCAAATTCATAAAGTAAAATAGTCATGTTCATATACACATTTATACATAAATATTCCCAACATTTTATAGTATTAGTTTCAAACACCTAATATATGTCTGGGAATAAAATTATGAAAGAAATGACTCCAGAGAGTCCCTCATACTAAGGTAAAAACAAAGGTTTGTGCATGACCTTCGCCCAAAAAGGATATTCACATATATAAGGTAAAGCAAAACAACAACATAAACATTCTAACTTTACAGTTCTTAATTATGTAATGATCTGTGTTTTGTGTTCTTTTAATCTGTTGGACTTAATTTTAGTTTTATGTGCAAAGCCATACACGGATATGAACGAACTGTGCTCACCTATCTCTACACATACTCGACCCAACCAGATATCATAGATAATTTAGCAAAGCCTCCCTTCTCTGAAGTCAGGCTTATTACTATTTCACTACTCAGCAAAAAGATATAACCACCTTAATAAATCAACCAGAACTTAAAGCACCTTTTTTTCCTTTTCATCAAGTGACGCCCTCTGCAAATCCAGTTCTACAAATAACTCCATTCACCTTTTCTTCAAATCTGACTGTTTCTTTAACTACGCCAGATATTATCAGGCACAGTCCAGCTGCCTGTCCTAACAGTTTACTGCAACTCCACCCTATTTCCACCTTCAGTCTCAACAGTGCATTTAATTTTTTTCTATTAGAGAAAAAAATCAAGATTAGGAGTTCAAATCCTTAAAGTAGTGCAGGGAGCTGTCACATTACTATTATTTAACCCCAGGGAATTTTTTGTTTAATTGCCACCCTCTCCCTTCCCCCAAAGGACTACATCTTATTTTGATGTTGTAATGGAAAGCACTGCATTAAGATAGAGCAAAAACATAATGGTTTTAAATTTTTAAACATCTAACCTTTTCAGTAGTCACTGTTAATCATTTGCACCTGTGACTTTAATAGTCAATTTGGCAATTAGAGAAGCAAAATCTCCAGGACAGAACTAGGTAAGTATGCCCCAATCACAATCATTATGGTATCAAAGAGAAAGGAAAAAAATACATATTTCTTATTAACATGAAGAAAGTTTTACACATCAGTTTCACCAAATATTGAACAGGATAGAGTTGCTAGCAATTAAAATGCTTCATCTTCTAAAAGTCAAGTTCTTTAAAAAAAAAAAATCTTACCGTTTTTCAAATATTACATTTTTACTTTCTCTAACAATTTTTCAACATTAGTCTTTTTTTCAAAAACAAAAAAGACTGAAAGGAGCACATCACTAGCAGTAGGGAAAAACTAATCTTTTACATCATACTCTCCACTGAGAAATTAAGACCATTTAACATTTACACCACTTTAACCATTTATTTCATTATGAAAAGCAAACTTAGAGTGCAAGAGGCAGTATGCTGAAAATGGGAGGGAAGTTGTTCTGCATCAATGAACACATAAGTTTGGAAGGTACAAATGTGGCCTGTCAGTTAGTCATTTTACTCCTGAGCAGAGGCACTGAATGATGGGAATCTTCCTGAACTGCCCGAAGGCTGAAAGGGATTCCCTGTGAAGAGCATCTGGACCACACCTTGTTTGGTCACACAAGAAACCAACGAATACCAGAGGAAAATGTGTCTGATCCAACATGAGGACAGGGCTAAGAATCAAAATATGCCCCTCTGTAATTGAATAGGAAAGGCTATTCCTCTAGTCCTGTTCTTCTGTCAGTCGTGGCCATCAGCTACCAGATGTTGGTCATTCTGTGGGCTGGCTCGTAGGACTTTGTGGTTCAGCAGCTGCCAGCATTTTTTTAAAATCAGTGATGCTGTGGAAGCATCCATTTAGTGTATAAATATACTTAGTGGCATTAAAACACTATCAAGTGAAATATTAGAGAACAAGCTCCCCACCCACTGCAGAAATATCCCAATGTCAAAGCATCTGGGATGAGATTCCAATTACATGTAGCAAAACTGGTATTAGAATTTTTTATCTGGTATTAGAATTTTTTCTAACTGGTATTAGAATTTTTTAATCTTGCTTGCTGAGGAACCTACTGAGGAGCCTCCCCAAGATGATACCCACAGTTTAGGTTATTGGTCCTACATTTACCTAGTTAGGGAAGGAAGAAGTGTTTGATAGTTACCCAGGATGCTTCCACTTGTGGCAGGAATGAACACCAAAAAAGCAGGACACTCAACTCCTTAGAGATTTATTTCTCCCGGAGGAATAAGGAGAAAAGAAAGATATCTCTCCCTCCCCACCTACACCCCCCACCTTCATTACTGCCCTAGCCTTAGAATCAGCAGCCCTTCGGCAATTCCAAGCAGTTCCAGGGAGAATCCTTATTTCATGGGCTCCTAGATCTGACCTTTAGAAAGCCGGTCATCCTTCTCCGCACCCTTCCACCCTCCACACCCAACTCCTCCCCACCTCCCTAGTCCTCCTCCTTACCTGATAATGTCGTCGTTGTGTCCCAAGAAGAATTTCTGGCTGTGCTCTCGGGTGTTGTAAACCACCCCGACCCCAGCCACAAAGTAGACTACTTCCTTGCCGGTCGTGTAGTACAGGTTGTTGCGGCACTGATGACCCCGGTACCCGTACACCCACTCCAGCCGGAGCTGGCAGCTGGGAGCCGTCCGATCCGCCATGATAAGCCGACCCCACTCGCCCCCTGGTCCCCCCGCGCGCGGGTCCGCAGCCCCTGCGCGCAGGGTCTGTCTTCGCCCAGGTTCTGGCTGCGGCAGACCTGCAAGGGCTCAGGGTGCAGCCCCAGGCACTGATTTCCGCGGCGACAAACACACACAGCCCAGCGCCCCAGCAGCCACCATCATCCGCCGCCGCCGGAGAAGAGCCGCCGCCGCCGCCGATGCACGGTCGCCAGACCCCGCGGGCGCCCCGGCTCCCTCTCCCCCGGCGAGGCGTCTTCGTGGGCGCCAGCACCCGCGCTCACACGCCTCACTGCACCTGCGGGCTTCCGCTCCCGGGAGAGGCTCTCGGTGGGGTCACCCCGCCTTTTAAAAAAGGGATCTGCATATCCAAGCACCGATTACCCAGTTCGCTCACTTAAGTTTGCAGGGAGTGCACGGTGGGCTTCGCAGCAGACAACAGGATTTATTCTGTGACAGCTTTGATTTAACAGGGAACCCGGGTAAGCTTTGCAATCACCATCCTTGGATCCGAAACCGACAGTCTACAGCCAGGATTCGAGAGCGAGGAAGAAAGAAACAGATTTTTTTGCGTAAGTCATCCAATCCAACAAAATGATACCCAAATTAAACCAAGTTTTCTGTTTTTTTTTTGCTTTTTGTTTTTAATGTCATCACTCTCCCTTTCTCCCTCCAGTTCCATCTCCTCAGTGGTATGAAATATGCCCTGAATGCCTCTGGCCGGTGTTTGCTGATATGATTTGGGGGGGAAATTTTTTTTAAGATGATTCAATTAGTTGTCATGTGTGTGTTTAAAATTCCTATCCTCGGTGCGCCCTCTCTTCTCCGAGAAAGCCATCTAGAACTTAGCAGCTCTAATTGGCAGCTCCGAGTGCAAACGTCGTAAAAGATGTTCTGAATCCGAGAAAACCACACACTAGTGCGGTTGGAGGGAGGAAAGCGCTCCCTATCAAAAGCTCCCAGTCCAGGAAAAAATAAATCAATAACAAGTGGCAAAATTCTCGCAGCTCTCCCCAGGTGGGTCTGCGCTAGCAATGGGGTCCCGCAAACTCCAGGGTCAAGCCGGTAGCAGGGAGGGAGTGGGAAGACTGTCGCCCGCGGAACCTCCGGGGGAAAAGAGAGCCTTCCCTCCAGACGCACCCTCCCGCGAGTCGGCCCCTGGTCACCCCGACGGCGTCCCGCACCCCTCCCACAACCAGTACAGGCGAGTCCCCGAAGCACCCGCTCTTCCCTCCTCTAACCTCTGCTCGGAGCGGGCGCCGCCACCATGTCCCGGTCTAGCTCAGGCGAGCGAGAGCCTCTGCCTGCTCCCCTCCCGCCTCCCGCCTCCCGCCTCCCGCACCCTAGGATGGGCTTCGTCACTGGGGCGCCGCGGGAGACAGTTCTTCCTCAGCCGGTGCTCCGGGGGCGGGGCCACGGCCACAGCACCGCTTTGGGGAACCAAGACCGCAGGTTACTAGGCGATATCTGGGCGCTAGGAAACAGCGACACCGCGGAGCACTGAGGCCGCCCTCTCCCTCCCTGCCCAGGTTTCCCTTCCCTCGGTGCATCCTGGGAAATGTAGTCCTTTCGCCACTCACGCGGGCGGGAGAGCGCTGCGCGGGACCACAAGTCCCAGGCGCCCGCGCGCACGGGGGTGGGGAGCAGAAAGGCTGCTACCGGCTTCTGCGGACCTGCGGTTCTCCAGCTGAGGAGGGGAAGACACGCCAAGGACGACCACTTGCCCACGCCCGGCGTCCCCTGGCAACTGAAGCGACCAGCCCGCGGGAGCGTGTGTGCCTCCTTGTGAGGAGTCCAGGAGCTAGACAGTGTCTAGGGCCCGACTCAATATTATCTCTCCCGCATCTGTCTCCGAGGGCTCCTGTCGTCGCCATCTCTCCACACATCTTTTCCGACTGAAGCCCAAGTTTGTTACCTACTTCAGTTTTCCTTTTTATACAGATGGTTCTAATTTGTTGAAAGTACAGCGATGCCAAATTTAAGAAAAATGCACGGGTGTGGTCTCAGTTTGCCCACAGAACCTGAGCCTCTTGAGCTGCTTCCTAAATTCGAGGACTTGAGTATTTAATATTTAAAAATAAACAGATTTTGGAATTGGGAGGGTGTTCCGTAGGCCTTCAAACGCAGAATCCAATCCCATTTTTCCCTAAAGTGAACTGAATTCCACTGTCTTCTCATAGCAGCCTTTTCCCAAATTGGGGCCACAGCTTACCTATGGGAAGAGATCCCAGGGACTGAGAGGCTACAAAAAGATAACGGAATGAATGGACATTGGAGCATGTCCTTTCCATACTGTCAGTCCTTAAGCTACCTCAGGCTTAAATACAGCCCTCTTAAATACAGCCTCTGAAAGGTAGGAAAGCCTTGAAAAATTAGACTGTAAGTGCCAAGAGTTTGAATGAGCAGTTGCTGCCGCCAGCAATAAAGAGCATATGAATTGCCTCATCTTTTAGTGAAACAGGAATTTACAAATATGTTGGGTAGCAGTGTGCTGGTCGATCAGGGCACAACCAAAAATAAAAACAAAAAACATGGCCTGAAAATGATTTGAGGCATAAGCAAAAATACAAATGACTAATAATTCCATACCATAGAACAGTACCAAGTAAATTACATAGAGACAAATTCTATGTAGGAATTTAGAAGATGAAGAGTTTTTCCAACTGTGACAGGAAAAATTTCATGGAGGATAGGAAATACAGGTAGAATTGAGATGATTAAGTTGAAAGCCAACTACCTGGGCAATGGAATAAAAGGATAGATGCAAAAATTAAAATAACAATGACTATCATTAATATAAGAAAGAATTCATATAATATGAAAAAAAAAAACACAAGCCTGGGAGGTTAGATTGTAGATGGAGCTGAACCTAGAGATTTGCACTATATCCTTAAAATAATGATAGTCATTGATTATTTTTTTTTTAAGCGGGGAATAACAAAACAGTAGTAGTCAAAGCATGAGGGAGCAGAGGTAGTGCTTGGGGTACTACATTCAGATAATAGTAACCATCTAGAAAGGAATGGACATCTTGCAGAGAAAATGCAAAGATATGTTGAGAGGAGCCTCCTGAGCAAATAGAAATGGATGCAGCAGGACATGTTCATTTCCTCAGTTATCCATAACATCTAATGGCCACTATGCTACCAGATTGCACTTTGAAATAAGTTAAAGGAGTAAGTTCTGGGCCTGCCACTTAAAATCCTCTGGTCTTTAGTCTATTCATTTAATAAAGCATAACAATCCTCAACAGGATAGTTGTGAAAAGGAAACAAAAATATATACATGTACAGAATTAATTTATAAAGCATGATATGTTAATTACTACTATATGGGCAGTATATGTTAACTTCTATTTGAAGGATGTGAAATAATGCTTGATGATACATTTTGGACAAAAACAATATGGAAAAATAAGAATAACACTGTGTTAATATGATAAATAGTACTTTTTATGTAATGGTGCTTTAGACAGTAAAGTGAGTTAGACAATATATTCTTCAACTCAATAACAATCCTGAGAGGTAGGTACTATTATTTCCTCATTTTACAGATGAAGATACTAAAAAAAGATTTAAGTAACTTCCCCAAGGGTGCACAATAGTGGTAACAACGCCTGTATTTGAACTTGGTTCCAAAGTCTGTGTTCTTAACTACCAAGAATTGTGAAAGAAATTGGTTAGATGACAGATCCAAATTCATCTGTGAGTGGCAAACTCAAAGTAACTGTGATTTAAACTTGATAAAATTCTATTTCTCATGAAAACCTGGAGATAATATTGACCTCATTTGATGTCTCTGCTTAAAAAAACCTTAAATACTCAAGAAGGAGACTGGGAGCAGAGGGACATGTGAAGAAGCTGCACTTACTTCTTGGTCTTGGACTGGTTGAAACAGACCTGGGTGAGAGACCCATGGAAGGTTAACAATGGCAGCTTTTATCTTGATTTTGATTTTGCTCTTTTCATCCCAGATTTGTCTGGCTGTTTCTGACCCTTTCTTATGGGGACCACCCTGTTACATTGCCATTATGCCAATATTCTGCTCTATTGCTCCTAGATGTCATGGTCCATGATGGAGTGTCAGCCGTAGCTTACACATTCCAAGCATCTTTCAAAGAAGAAGAAATTAAGGACCAAGGAGTATGTGCTGGCTGCCTTTAAAAGGAAGATTCTCAAAAGCTGCCTCAGTTTTTCTTGTTTACATGATATTTGGTTGAACTTAGTTATTTGGGCATACCTAGCTATAAGACAACCTAGGACCTAGTCTTGGAAAAGGAGCAGGGGCTCTTTAATTCCTTATCCCTTTTAATCCTTGCAACAACCCCATCAGTGGTTATCTTCATTCTAATGTGAGAAAACTTAGACCCCAAAAGAATAACCAAGATTACACAATAATTAGCACAACCAGAATTCAAGCTCAGGTCTGTAACTACAGAGCTAGTACTATTAAATACTATCCATGTACTTCCCAGCCCAAGCTAGATATATATATTAACAATAAGAAAAAAAGCAGAATAAAACATAATTACAGAATTTTACATCTCGAGTTTCTTAGACAATGAAGGAGGAATATATTCTCAAGAAATAGTACTAAGGACAAAAGGTAAGTTGAATTCATAAAAATGCTCACTAAAGTGCTTGAATTTTAAGAAGTAAAAAGAGGTTAAGTGTATAAACTTGGATTATACATGGAATGATACTTTTAGAGAAGACCCTGTTACCTTGGGTCTTCAACAGAAAGTTTCAACAGGCATGCCATCATCTTTGTTCTAAAATCTCATAATACTCTGCTTTGTGATTGGCCCTCTCTCCTAGTGGCTGTACTCCTCCAGGCAGATGTGCCCATTTTCCCATCTCCTATCTTAGAGTTTTTCTTTAAGATCTGCCAACATTTACTGTCCCGATTAAATTTTAGAATGAAGTTATCTCTCCCCATTAGCTTCCCTGGATTTCTGACCTCATCTCTGGAGTATGTCTGGTTGGCATTTATAATTTACTGCCCTTGTCTTTTGGAGTATACTTTGGTTAGCACCTAGAATTTACTGCCTTATCCTGTCTCTGAGGTCCCTACCTGACTGTCCCTGAAGCTACCTAATTAACCCTAACTTGCCCTGGACTCAGAGTGAAGGTATTAAGGCAAAATACATAGGAATGAGATACACTTTTTTTTTAAAGATTTATTTATTTATACATGCAAGCTGGGGTACAGGCCAGAGGCGTGGGGCGGCGAGAGGGTTCACCAGAGACAGAGTGGGGAGCAGAACAGGCAGATCAGAAATACACTGCTGAGGGGAGCAGCAGGCGAGGCAGGAGAGGTCTGCCACACCATGTGGGATTCTCCCTGGCCGGGCGTCGAACTCACACTGCGCGCTGCCAACAGCTCCAGAGCGCAGCTCTCAAACGCTGCACCACCAGGGAGGCCGAGAGATACACTTTTGGTTGTGTGAAATGGGCTATGGAACTGGGCATTTCACAGGATATCAAGGAGTCTGTCCCCTAGAAGAGGTTCCACAGTCCCAAATGACCTCACCTTTTCCCTATACCCTGCTTTCCAATGTTAGGCTACAAAAAAGTAGAGCAAAAGCAATGCCCAGCCACCAGACTATGGTTCTATGAAGACCAATTCATTCCCAGATTAGGTTGAAAGAACATCAAGAAAAATCCGTACATAAGCTATCAGAGTATTTTGGGAAGAGCTGCCCCTATCAAACATAAGAAAGCACCTAGCAAACCCAAACTCCAAAATATGTTATATACCAAAGATAAATGAAGAACCCCATCTAGTAGGAAATATGTCAAAGAAGCAGATTCTCTACCCAAGAAGAACTTAGCTACAGTATGAATTTAAAATATCAAGAGCTTAAAAATGGATACTAAGAAGTCAAGCTGTGGGGCGGGGTGGAGGGGGAAGAACGTCTGCAACAAACTCCACAGATAGGTTTATGGACCCCACCTCAGACCAAAGAGATCCAAGACACTAAGGGCTACAAATCCCTTAATGCCATCATCGAAGAGAGGATTACTGGGAACCAAGGGTGCAGCTGAGCAGGAAATAAAAAGCTGGAAAAGAAGGAGACAGAAGAAGGAAGGAAGAAGGATGTTCCCTATGATCCAGGCAGACGGGTCAGGGAGGAGTCCTGGAGCTCTGGGTGGCTTTTTAGGCTTTTTAATGATCCTTTTTAGTGAGGCAACCAGGTACAGGGCAGGCAGGAGGGCCGGGAGGCTCAGGCCTCCCAGCCCCTGGCAAATCTTCACTCTTTCTGGGTGCTCTGGGGTTCTCCATGGTCTCTGCTGTACCCTGAAAGGTCCTCTTCCACCACGCTCTCTTCGCTGCTGCTGCTTATAAACCCAGTCTCTGGCTCAGGTGTCCCCACTCACATGCCCACACCCTACTCCAGGTGCCCACCATCAGGCATGCGTGTAGGCCGGCAGGGGTCCATCATTGAGGGGAGGGCAGAAAATCCTGATCATTCTCTCATTTACCCTACACTCATGAAGAGCTGTTTATTGGACATTCTGTAACAGGGTCGTCCCCAGGAAAAAGGGTGTGTCCCAGGTTCCCTGTCCCACCCAAGGTAGGGTGGAACTGAACAGGGTATAAGAAGCTTGAGAAGAGAGACACACACACAGCGGACTCACACAGAGGAGACACAGAATACAGAAGACAGAAGGAGACAGAAGAAGGATGGAAAGCCAAGAAGAGGCCCAAGGAGCAGAGAGACAGGTAAAGAAGCTGCACTGGCCTGGACTGATTGAAAGAGATGTGGGTGAGAGACTCATCGGGAAGTTAACAATGGCTGTGTTGATTTTGGTTTTGATTTTGTTCTGTTCCTCTCAGAATTGTCTGGCTGTTTCTGACCCTTTTATATGGGTCCCTGCTGAAAGGTATTTTGGTTCCTCCCAGAACTGTCTGGCTGTTTCTGACCCTTATGTGTGGGTCCCTGCCAAAAGCTGTTCTAGACTTGTGGCAGGCTTTTGAGATTTGCTTTGGGCCAATCCCGTTTGGGTGGACTTTTACCCATGAGGAGTTGGATAACATTGGGTGCTTGACTTAGAAAATATGTTCTTTGTCTTCTCTGTCCTTTCTAGCTGTATTAAAGCACTCCCTGATTTCAAACTATATTACAAAGCCATAATAATTAAAACAGCATGGTACTGGAACAAAAACAGACAGAAAGACCGATGGAACCGAATAGAATACCCAGAATTAAAGCCACATATCTATGAACAACTAATCTTTGACAAAGGAGCAAAGAAAATGCAGTGGAACAAGGACAGTCTATTCAATAAATGGTGCTGGGAAAACTGGACAGCCACATGCAAAAAAATGAAGCTAGACTACGACCTCACACCCTGCACAAAAGTCAACTCAAAATGGATA
>PVIJ01010220.1:0-61640 GCA_004024925.1 Scalopus aquaticus | reverse complement strand
CTCTTATTACTGCTTTTGCTGTGTCCCAGACGTTCTGGAAAGTTGTGTCCTCATTGTCATTCAGTTCCAGGTATTTTTTAATTTCTTCTTTGATCTCTTCGTTGATCCATTGGTTTTCCAGTAATGTGGGTTTCAGTCTCCATGAGGTAAGGAGGTTTCTTTTTTCCTTTTTATGATTTATTTCCAGTTTGACTCCTTTGTGATCGGAGAAGGCTGGTGCGATTTTGATCTTAGTGTATCTGTTGAGGTTTGTTTTGTGGCCTAATATGTGATCGATCCTGGAGTATGTTCCGTGCGCACTTGAGAAAAATGTGTATTCCATTTTTCGGAGTTGAAGTGATCGATAGATATCTGTTAATCCCATGTGGTCTAGGTTCTTATTTAGAGCTTTAATGTCCTTCGTTACTTTCTGTCTTCTTGATCTGTCTAATAGAGAAAGTGGGGTGTTGAGATCTCCTACTATGTATGTATTTTCTTTAATGTCTGTTTTCAGGGATGATAATAATTGTCTGATATATTTTGGTGCTCCTTCATTTGGGGGCTATATGTTGATGATTTTTATATCCTCCTGTTTTATTGTCCCCTTTATCATGATGTAGTGGCCAGCTTTGTCTTTTTTTACCTTCTTAGAAACTTACTTGGTTTTAAGAACGAAATTGGGAAGAGTGGGAAGAGTGGAGTGGTGGGTCCATGTACTACTGTTTTTCTTTCACTTGCTCATCTTTTGGCACTGACTATTTTTAAAATGGTGAAAGTGTATGCATGAATTGCTTGATAAAACTAAAACTAAATAAATAACCAGTTCCTTTGAGGAGTTTTAGAACTGAATTGTGCTCAGTCAAAGGATGTAAGATATAAAGAAAAAGAAAAGTAAGTTCACCTCTTACATATAAAAGGGCTTATTTTGCATGATGCTGTTTTTGTTTTGTTTTATCCTAGGGCTTCAAAAACAAACCAAAAAAGATGGGTCACATAAAGCCAGACTTGATTGATGTTGACTTAATTAGAGGTGAGTGCTAAAGTGGGTTTGTTACTTACGTGTATTATTGCATTATTTCATAGGGGGAGCAAATAGGAGTCTTAGATCATCCGCCCTATATTATGTGTACTTTAGTTTCTGAACATAATGTTCTTCCTTCATCATTTAGGCTGTAAGCATGTTTTTTCCGTTGCTTAAGACTAAATTACATGGTTTCCTTAAGAGTGAGAAAGGAATGAACTTGGAGACTTAGTGGTATGTAATTAGGAAAAATATATCACATTCATGTGAGCCTGACTGACTTGGAGTTGCTGCCCTGGTGTCTGAGGAAAGAAGTTACTACATTTGATGAACATACGGGAGGTTTCTTTTTCTTTTTTTTTTTTTTAAAGATTTATTTATTTATACATACAAGCTGGGGTACAGGCCAGAGGTGTGGGGCGGCGAGAGGGTTCACCAGAGACAGAGTAGAGAGCAGAACAGGCAGATCAGAAATACACTGCTGAGGGGAGCAGCGGATGAGGCAGGAGAGGTCGGCTGCGCCATGTGGGATTTTCCCCGGCCAGGCGTCGAACTCGCATCGCTGCTGCCGACAGCTCCACAGCTCAGCGCTTAAATGCTGCGCCACCAGGGAGGCCCCCGGGAGGTTTCATTTTGACTGTGCGGGCAGGTTAAGTGCTGCTACTTGCTCTCACTTGTGTTTAATATAGTGTTAGTTACAAGGGGGTATCCGTCCAGTATGTATGTTTGATGTTTTGTTTTATTGTATATTTAAAGGCTCAACATTTGCCAAAGCCAAGCCTGAAATTCCATGGACATCTCTGACTCGGAAGGGACTTGTTCGAGTGGTATTTTTTCCACTGTTCAGCAATTGGTGGATTCAGGTTACCTCTTTAAGAATCTTTGTTTGGCTGCTACTGCTTTACCTCATGCAAGGTAATTGGAGGAGTTGGAATAAATTATGATGGTTTCTTTTTTCTGCTTTTGCTATTATCATACAGACTTTACCATTCTTAGGTTGACTCTTTCATTTGGTGGTTTAAAGTATGAAGAAATGAAGAGATACATACTATTTGGAGATCATCTTTAAGTTAATTTGCTCAGAGAGAGCAAACACAATTGTGTAACTCTCCTCTTGATTTCCTTTCCCCCCTTCTCACCCATCAGACCTTCTCATTCTTTTCTTCTATCTGACCTTGGCTCTTGGAGTACCCCAACGTTAGATCCCAGTTCTCATCTCTAGGTATGCTCATGGAGCCCCATTGCCCTAAATATCATTGATATAGTTGTGATTTTCAAATTTATATCTTTAGGCCAGATCTCACTGCTGAAGTTCAGACTGGCGAATCTCACCGCCCCCCTTTACATTTCCATGTGGAGATTTAATAGGTCTTTTGAACTTAATCATATCCAGAATGGAACTCTTAGGCTTTTGAAATTTTTTCTTAGTAAACTTTTCTGGGTACAAACTCATTTTTATCTTTCCATCTTTCTCTATTTCATTAAATTACCATTTAATCAGTCATCCAGTTTTCAAGTGAAAAATTAAGTTGTCTTATTCTACCATCAACTCTCACATCCAATCTTTCATTAAGTCTTTAAGTTTAAATTCCAAAATGTGTCTTGACTGCTTCGCTCATCTCTGCAGCCATCGTCATGGTCCACAGCTCCCACATCTCTGTCTGCACAGCTACTCTGGAATAACAACTACTTGTCCAGGGATCGTTTCATCTTACCACTTAAAATTCTCTAGTGATGTCTCAGAGCCCTTTGAATAAAAATCCAGAGTCCTCCCCCTGGCCACAAATGCCCTTGGTGATCTCTTACCACCTCTTACACCCTCCTCCTCATGTGCCCTTGGCATAGTGCCCATTTTCCATTCTTTTTTTTTAATTGTGTTTGTTCATTTTATTTAAAAAATTTTTTAATAATATATAAATTTTTATTGTTATTTATATCTTTTCCATTTTGTATTCCCCTTGGGTAAGCCACCACCAGTTCACCCGTGATCCATCTCCGTGGTCCCTTGTGTCCTTAAAAATATGGAACGCCTCACGAATTTGCATGTCATCCTTGTGCAGGGGCCATGCTAATCTTCTCTGTATCGTTCCACTTTTAGTATATGTGCTGCCGAAGCAGACACCATTTTCCATTCTTCACACCAATCTTTGCTGCTTGAAACAGTCTTAAGGATTTGCACATGGTTATCTTTTTTCTCATCTCTCAAGGAGAGGCAGTCCCTGTCTATGCTTTCTAAATAGCCCTCCAATTCCCAGTCCCTGTCACAGACATGCATTTTAATTTCTGTCTAGCCAAGCACTACCAGATGTTGCTTTTTCGCTTTTCACTTGTGTTCAGGATCCTGTCCGTCCTCACCACTACATCCCTTTTTCTATCAGGAATACTTTCTGAAAGTGAGCAGTGTACATATGCTTAGAGCTGTGCAAAAGGACGTGAGTTACAGCAAAGGTAGGTGAAGGTTGGGTTAGGGTGAAAGGATTTAAGGTGATTCTTTGATCTGTGTCATTTTTTTAATATTCATTCATCAGTGGACACTTGGAGTCTTCCACGCTAAAGTTAAATATCTTATATTTTACTTTTTGTTGCTATAACTATAGTATAAGACTTGATTTTATAAATTTTAACTGGTTATTCCTGTTACATTTGAAAGCTGTTAGTTTATATTTAAAATTGTTATAATCAGTCACTATATTAAGCTCTCATTAATTCCAGTAGCTTTTCAGTGATTCAGACTTTCTAATTATACAACCATTGTGGTAAATGATGAACATTTGGTCTCCTTTTTCATATACTTCATTTCCTTTTATTGAATTAGTCATCATTTTCAGAGCATGTTAAATAATAGCATCCTGGTTTTGTTGCTAATTCAGAATATCTTCATTAATATGCTGTGTGTTGATTATACTTACATATTTAGTGTGTAAAGCGATTATTTTTACACTCCTAGTATTTTAGAAAAGATTGGAATTTAAGATCAATTATAAGTCAGGAACAAATGCTGATTTTTATGGAATGCTTCTCACATATTGGAGCTGAGCCCAGCTTAAAGGCACAGTCCTTTATGAGACTACCCTACCTTCAAACACCAGCCTCATTTGGGGAGTCCCTGGGGCTGCCCTCACTTCTGAGCAGTTGACTGCAGGTTCAAAAGGTCATGAGAGCGACTCACAGAATTCAGGAAAGTGCTGTACTTATTTGGCAAAAGAATTGAGATTTGAAGAGATGCACAGGGCAGACTCTGGGGGGTTACAGACAGGAAGTTATGTTCAGGGATGTGTCCCCCTCCCAGCCGTGATGGGCAGTAGTGTGTGTAGGGTGTTGTCAGTCAGGGGAGTTCACCGAACCTTCGTGGTCAGAGTTTTTGTTGGAGGTTTATTATGTAGGCATGATTGAGTCACTGGCCAAGTGGTTGGGCTCAGTCTTCAGCCCCTCCTCTCCCCAGAGGGCCTGCTTATGTAGCAAGGCTCAGATCCACAACGCTCCTGTCCGGAGGCTGGTCTTTCTGGTGCGACTGCCCCCACCCTTAGTCATCTCATTGCCACGGGGCCTGCCACGCCCAGCACAGTGTTTCCATCACTGGGGAAATTCCAGGGCTTCAGATAAGGCCTTTTACACAATTGAGATAATTTGTGTGTATGTGATAAAAACCACAAATTTAATTATTAGATTAAATCAATTATTAAATTGAACTGATTAAATCAGTTAAATTATTAGATTAAATCCCCAAGTACCTAAGTGGCTACTGTGTCTGTACTCAGTGCTCTTGCAGACATGGAGACAGATTTCCTACTGTCCTTCTTGCATAAACTTACATGTTGTTGTTGAATTATGCTTTTGCTATATCGTCTAGTTTACTTTGATATTATTTCAGTCATTCGTTCAACAAATATTGTACACCCAGTACTGGTCTAAGTATAGTAGCAAACAAAATAGACAAAAGCCTCTGCCTGCACGGTGCTGTTATTTTTCAGTGATAGGTTGATATCCACATTCACAGGCCATCAAGGTCTGTAGTTTATTGTTTCAGTCACTGTTGTGTTTAGGTATCATAATGTTAGGGCATAAAATCTGGTAGCTTTTTCTCCACATAAGAACCATTTACATAAGAATTATGTTAAAGTATGAAAGAACTCATTTATAAAATTGCATCTGGATGTCTTTGGAGATTATTCTTGATATTTTTCTCTGTCTTCATCATTTCTTTCTTTGTGCATTTCACACACACACACACACACACACACTCTCTCTCTCTCTCTCTCTCTCTCTCTCTCTCTCTCTCAGACACACAGCGCAACATAGCTTAGTTAGGTAGGACTCTGGAGGTGCCTGAACTTGGTCCACATCCCAGCTCTGTTAATTACAACCTGTATCACTGGGCCTTGGAAATAATGTTCCTCTGAGCAGAACAATGCTTCAAAATGTATTATACAGGTTCTAGTTGTTTGATTGTGAAAACTGTTTGGAAATAATCTAGATTATCATCTTCCAGAAAGGCAAACCCTGTGACTACATTATTTTTCACTTTCTCTCTGATCCAGAGCTTCAGGTTTTCTCAGCTAATGTGGAGGAAGATTCAATTCTAGGAAATTTTTCCAGTGATTTTTGTAGAGACGTTTTGTATATCTGCTTGCGTTTGAAATGTAAGCCCTAATGTTGTACATTTCGAAACCTCTTCTTTTCAGTCATAGCACTCGTGTTGTACTCCATGATGCCTATTGTGAATGTGAGCGAAGTGCTGGGACCCTTGTGCCTTATGCTACTTATGGGGACTGTCCACTGTCAGATTGTGTCCACTCAGATAACACGGCAGTCGGGAAACAACGGGAACCGGAGGAGGCGGTAAGAGGAGAAATGATACTTGTGTTGCTTATTTTCTGGGAGAGGCATTGTAGAGAGTGCCTCTGACTGACGTCATCAAAAGTCTTCCACTTCTGTGCATGTTTTTGATTATTCTTTTGCCTTGAAAAAAATGGACGCTTTTCCGTTTTCTCCCTGATGCTGAGAAACCTTGTCATGAACGTATCCCAGGTGGGTTGTTGTCGTTCAGCACGGCTGTTTAAAAGGGAAATTTCTGTACTGCAGTGTTCTTTATTAAAGCTTATATTAGACAGTGATTCTGAAAGAAAATTCTTCAAAATTCAATCTTGGTCAAAATTTAGTGAAACCACTATAAATAAGGTACTTAGTGCATTGGTCTGGTGTTACTAAAAATGTTACCTTTTTTTTTTTTTAAAGACTTAATTATTTTTGCATACAAGCTAGGGTGCAGGCCAGAGGTGTGGGGCGGTGAGAGGGTTCACCAGAGACAGAGTGGGGAGCAGAACAGGCAGATTGACCGAGGCACACTGCTGAGGGGAGCAGCGGGCAAGGCAGGAGAGGTCTGCTGCGCCAAAATTTTACCTTTTTTCAAGTGATTAATAAGAATAGATTTCTAAATGTTCTAAACTTTCAGTAAAGATTGATTTGTTTTATATACATTGAATTCATGTCGTCTTTTTATTGGTTGTCTGCTAGGTGTGGATTTAAAAACTGCTAAATGTTTCTTAGGTATACGTGGCATCGGAAAGTGGTATTTTTCCTCGACATGACTATACATTTTTGCTCTCCGAAGCAGTAAGATTTTTTTCGTTTAGTGCAGTAAATTTCGGAATATTTATTCTCCTTTTTGAATGTCATTTTCAAACCCTTTTTTCCAAGTAAAAAAGGTTCCTTCAAGTCTCTCAACATTGATTTAAGGTTTTCTAAGGTATTCAAAAGCTATGCTATGTCAGGTTTGTACTTACTGGCTATTTCTTTTAATTGTATGGGACAGCAGTAAAAAGTGATCAGTTGCTGTCTGGTCCATGGTCTGGCACTGCCCAGGGGGCTTAGATTGCTGCCATGCTGTTACCTCAGCAGCACCACCTGGGACTACCCAGCTGCTGCAGGTGAGCTGGATCCTGGTCCACTGCTTGCAGGGGGCCTGGTGCACGGCTCCAGGCTCTCCAGGGACAACGTCATCCTGTGTGAGCAGCTTTTGGTTTGGACTATTGGACACTGTGGACACTCTCTGGGGTAGGACAGTCAGCCATTTGTGGCTTTAGAAACATTTATCTTTTTCCCCATCACCTCTTTGTAAATAAGTTCTGTTATTGCTGTTCCCTAAGGTTGAATTGTGCCTTACAGCTGTGAGCACCCATCCGTACCTTGTCCATCCCCCCCAAAATTCTGCTCACTTTCATGATCAAATGTGCTAAAATAGGTAGACTTTCTGACATTTGTATTTTAAGAAATTGTTCCTTTAGGGCATTGAACATACCTGAAAGACTCTTGGTCTTAAGTGTGAAAATTTTCTTCGTAGTAGTGTTTTGAATCAATATTTCCCTAATGCTTGAACAAAACGCAAAACTTTGGCTTAGTCTGGCCTGCTTAGGTCAGAAATGTTCTTGCATAATTTATTCTTATTTTTATGAAGTTCACCATACTTAATTTCAGGCAGTATCCTGCTGGTATACTTTTCTGTAGTGCTATTGTAGACTGAAATAGAAAAAAAAAAAGCCTTGAATGATCTGATTTTTTTTTTTTGGTAGAAAATTACGAAAAACTGTGAATGGTGATGGGAATCGAGAAAATGGAAATAACTCCTCTGATAAAGTCAGAGGAATAGAAACTTTGGAATCTGCTCCCCTTACTGGTGGTTTTTGGAGGACTTTCTTTCGCAACAGGTAGGAAGACATGGGAACTTTTACTTGATTTCATATTCATCTTAGTGTTTCTATAGTTATAATCTGACTACCTCATAGGATGAAGTGGAAGCTGATGGTCATTGTGGTACAATTTGTAAGTTTTCTAGAAGGATCTGCTTACTCTCCATGTCTCCACTGCTGTGTTACCTATAGTTCTAGTATTTACCATAAAAGCTTTATTCTGTTTTATTTTTAATGATAAAATTAATAAAATTACAGGAATATAAGTATTCTGAAAGGGCCCTATCAGCCAACATGTGAAGAAAGGATTTTCAAAAGTTGAGGTATTTTCCAGTGTGAAATCTGATTCTACTTAGAAATGGGATATAGGCCAGATGGTTGGTGTTGATGGGGTATGGTACAGAAAGGGAAATGAACCCTGGACAATCTCTCCCGCCACGATTTTGCAGGTCATATAAGCACTAGTTGACTCAAAGAAATAACTTGGTCAGCTATTAATGATCATAACTCAAAAATAGTTTTTTTTTTAATTTAAAGTTCCTTTTTTTTTAAAGATGAAATAGGTTCACGTTTTTCTAAAATGTTTTCTTTAGTTGAAATGTTTGAGGTCATTGTGCTGAATATTGTGCTGGGCACAAGACTTCTCTGCTCTCAGCGGTTTCACCATCAAGCAGGAAGGGGAGAGTAGCAGGGTGACCTCGGCCCACGCTGACCGGGGAGCGTCAGCTCAGCAGACGGGGCAAGTGTTCTGGGGTGAAGTGAGAGGAGATGAGCTTGTGCACCTGCTTCCTTTCAAAACTGAAAAGAACAGGCTTCCCCTTAAGTAACTGACACAAGTCTTTGGAGACCAGGGATAAAGCGATGCTGCTGTGTTTAGAGCCAGTGAGCTAGTAACGGTAAAAATGGGACTGGTGAATTTTTTTGACTTCTAGAATAATATGTTGTACTCCTTAGAAGAAAATGATTTCATGAGACATTGTTTTCGGAAAACTAGGTAGTCATCTTTTTTTTCCCTTTGAAAAATAGGATTAAAAGAGTAAAATTGATATGTAACAGAGGGACTGAGACGGACAACGATGCGAGTTGTCTTCATCCTCTCATTAAGAAGAGACAGTGCCAACCAGAGATTAGAATGTGGCAAACTAGAGAGAAAGCAAAATTTTCAGATGGAGAAAAGCGCCACAGGGTAAGATTTTGATGCGAATATAGCAAAATTTCTTTCCTGTGTAAAATTTTCTTATTCTCAGACCCTCCTAGAGACAAATAGTTGTTACTAGGTTTGTGTAATTGTCTTGGCAAACAAGTGAGTGCAAGACCCCAGTATGTGGGCCTTCCCGGTGGCGCAGCGGTTGGGCGCTGCGCTGTGGAGCTGTCGGCAACGGCGACGCGAGTTCGATGCCCGGCCGGGGAGAGTCCCACATGGCGCGGCAGACCTCTCCTGCCTTGCCCGCTGCTCCCCTCAGCAGTGTATTTCTGATCTGCCTGTTCTGCTTCCCGCTCTGTCTCTGGTGAGCCCTCTCGCCGCCCCACGCCTCTGGCCTGTACCCCAGCTTGTATGTATAAATAAAAAATAAATCATTAAAAAAAAAATTAAAAAAAAAAACAAAACCCCAGTATGTGAAAAGGAAAACATCACACGAAGATATTGGCTTACTCTGGTCTCCAGGACTAGAACTTACTATTGCATCTACTGCTGCTCCGGCCTCAGCAGTGGGCCGGTTGATTTAATAAACAGGTTCGTGCAGAGGCCACTCTAGGGAGGCGGTGATCGCGTGCTGAGGTCTGGGAAACTAGTTTCTAGGTTTAGGTTCTGCTGTTTGTCTAAAACTAACTACACTCTGCTTTGTAGCCTTGACATATTTTTTCATTTGTTAGACTGTGACATTCAGTAATTTAAAATAGCTAATATTTTTTGAGCCATCACTCAATGAGGTGCTATTCTGAATGCCTTACATGTACTAACTCATTGTTTTCTCAAGACTTTTGTGAATTAGGTGCTTTTATTATTGTTGCTTTTTAGCTGAAGAAACAGAACCCCAGAAAGGTTTCATTTTGCCCCAGGTGACATCGCTGGGAAGGGGACAGCTGTGATTCAGACTGAGATGGACCCGAGGCTGTGTTGTAAACACTGGCTAATCACCCGGCTTCTTTTAGGCTATTTACACTGTTGAGTGTTTTTCTTTACTGAGACTAAGTAATTTATATGGGCTTCTTCAGGTTTGGCTTCCTTTGCTTTTACTGTGTCTTAGTTTTTACAGCCTTTCATTTTTACGTGTGAGCTTCCTAGAGCATTTTGGGCTGTCCCCAGTGAAGGACTGACTCACTGTTCTCTTTGTAGGAGGCTTTTAGACACTTGGGTAATGGGGTTTCGGATGATCTGTCAAGTGAGGAAGATGGTGAAGCCCAGATGCTCCTTCTGCGCAGGAGTGTGGAGGGGGCCTCAAGCGACAACGGCTGTGAGGTGAAGACCAGAAAGTCAATACTCACGAGGCCCCTAAACTCTCAGGTACCTTTTCCCTTACAAAGGCGCGGGCATGCAGTCTTACATTGTGCATAGCAGCGAGATGCTTCACCTCTTCCTGCTCGTTGGTTGGCTCTTTGGCAGGTAAAGAAAACCACTACCAGGTGGTGCCACATCATGCGGGATTCGGACAGTCTCGCTGAGTCAGAGTTTGAGTCCGCGGCCTTCAGCCAGGTAATGTAGCCCGAGGGATCCCTGTTCTGGGCGCATTCTTGCCTCGGGTAATGGTTGCCCTGAAGTAGTGTTTATACTTGCCTTCCCCTCGCCAAATGATGGGGATGCTAATTAACTGTCATTTGAAATGTGGAGTTTACTCTCAAGCATCCTTCTTAAGTGGGATTGGTGCTGATGGGGACTGGTTTTGGGGAAAGGACTCCTGAGAGATGCAAGCAGTGAATCTCACCCCGCCAGGTAATGGGCAGATGGAGAGGTGAGGGGAATAGATGATGGCGTGGTTTTTGTTTTGCTTTGCGTGACAAGGCCGGTAGGGTCATGGAAAACCTTCCTATTTGTGTGTCCTGTAGGATGGCTGCACTGTCCATCTTTCCTCTGCCTGATTCTTTCCCATGTTTGTCTGGACAGAACTAGCTCTGTAGTGAAGCTCGTGGTGTGTAGAGGAGGGCGCACTTCGGATGTGGCAAAGCCTCAGCCCCGCCTCTGTCCGGGGGAGGGCCTCTGGATGTGCTTTGCAGGACTCTCCCCTCCCCCGGGGCCCCTGAGCTGGACAATCCTATGACAGCACCGACTTTTCAGAGGGCGCCCTTGAAAGTCCTCCTTGTTGGAGCTCGCCAAGGGCAGCATTTAAATGAGACGTGTTACTGTTTTGCGATTGACTTACGGCTGTCCAGCCAGAGCCATAGATAACTTTTATTTCAGGTCTATAATTGTTTTTAGAAATGCATCAACAACTCCCGTCTTCTGTTTTCTGACTAGGGCTCTAGAGCTGGTGTGAGCGGTGGCTCTCGAAGCCTCAACATGTCGAGGAGAGACTCGGAGAGCACCCGCCACGACTCGGAGACCGAGGACATGCTCTGGGACGACCTGCTCCACGGCCCGGAGTGCCGCTCGTCCTTCACCAGCGACAGTGAGGGGGCGCACGTGAACACCCTTCCCCCGGGGGCCAAGTGCGACCCCAAAGAGAACGTTTTTCAGCAGGTCTGTAAAGGCAATGATAAGGTAGTTAGTACTCATTGTGCGCTCCCCTTGTGCCGGGCCCTGTGTTCCCTCATTTAACTGCACAGCAGTCCTGTACAGATGCTATTAATGTTATCACCCCGAATTTAGAGATGAGGAAACCGAGCATAGTTTGTAAGCACAGAACTAGGGCGAAGCACTCTAGAGTTGCCCTAACCTAGATTTCCCTTTATAATGCTTGCCTTTCCTTACAAGGGCTGTTCCCTTCATCGTTGGTAGAGCATGTCAGCCTCGTTGTGTGTGTTCATAGACACCATCGTGTTACATGTGAATCACTATGAAATGGCATTGCTTGCTTCTCTGACAATGTGTCCGCCAAGTGATGCTTTTCAATTTTCAGTTTTATGTTAATAATCATATAGACTAGTGTTGGAGGTTCCTCAGTGGGCATTTCAGCCTTCCAGCCAACACAGGAATTCATTCTACCTCTGTGGAAATTTTTACCATCCATCATGTGGTTATAACTGTTCCTGTTTCTTAGCAATATCGTGATAGAGTGAGATGCTACAATGCCTAGCAGAGAAAGCGCCCAATAAATGTGAGTAGTAGTGTTTATATCCCCATATGATGCTGAGTCAGCCTCTGCTTAAACACTTCTGGAGCTGAGTGGTTGTTATTTCATGAGTTAGCTGCTTCCACGGCTGGAAAGACCGAATGATCAAGAAATGGGTCTCACACCAACCTTTCTGATATTTCATGATGATGATTGTGATTCTTTCCACAGTGATGTACATATAGTGGAAAATGGATTTGCATTTGTTTGTTGTATTTTCTTGATTCTAAGATATCACTGACTTAGGTTATACATTTTATGAAAAAAATTCTGCCTCATTGTTTAGTTTTTAAAAAACTAACTATAAACAATATATACTTAATGAAAACTGGCAACTCCCTTATTCAATTTTGCTATCAAAATTGAATGTAAAATATTTTTTACATTTGGTCTGAAGATTTGTCTGAATTACATTAGCCTTCAGTTGTTGTGCTTAGCACGGTGATGACCTTGACCTCTGCTGCACGTTGGGATATACAGTGTAATTCTAAGGCATATAGAAGAATAATTAGGTAAACTCACTATGTCAAGTGGAATTCATTTCCCAGTCCCCCCTCCTACCCTGTTCTTTGCTCCGTGTTTCTGAATGCCACCACTAGCCACCGGGAGGAAACCCGGGGGAGATGCCCGAGCCCTGCCTCTCCCATCTTTCTGATGGGGCACCGCATTCTCAGGGCGCTGCTGTGCAGTCCCTGCCTCTGTCCTCCACGCCCTCCTGCTCGGCCCGGGCCGCCTCCCCTGATGGCGGCAGCGGCTTCTCCAGGCTTACTCCCCGTTACCAGCTAGACTGGTGCTTCTAAAATAGGAATTTCGTGCCCTGCCCTTAATACCCTTTAATTGCTTTAGTCCCCCTCTGGGTTATTTGCTTCTGTTTCTTTATTTGCTCTGCTACAGCCTCATCTCTGACTACTCCCACCCAGCGCCTCACATGGCATGATTTAAGCTCACCGAACTCCTTCTGGTTTCTAAATGTGCCTTTCCTTGCACGCGTCCTAGTGTCTCTGCCTGGAGTGCACTTTGCTCCAGTACCCATTCCTTTTGATTTATCAGGTGTTGGCCTGACTGATCCTTCTTTTAGGAGGACTTTTCTACATATTCCGAAAGCACTCTTTCCCGTCTCTGTCATGCTGAGTAGGTATTGCCTTCCTAAGCCTGTGATCTCCTTGATTTCACATCTATCTTATATATAATTTATTTTGCTAAATCAATGTGCTTTTCAGCATTATGTTAAGCACTTTGGTAGAAAGAGGAGACATACACTATGTTCTTTTTTTTAGAAATTTGTATTTCAGTTTGGGGCTAAGGTGATTATATGGCTATGGGTAGAGGACACTATAAAAATAGCATAGGGTTAGATGCCAGTTTGTCTGTTAGAGGCCATAAGAGTTTTTAATTTCAAAGGGGCAAAATTAGGCTTTCAGTGATCAGAGGGCTATGTTGGTGATTGTGACTTGAAGAGTAAGATGTACAATACAGGTCAGGCCAGAGGCAAGACTTAACTACTCCTGAGTTATTCAGGCGCCATCTAAGGCTATTAGCACCTCTCCTCCCTAACTTTGCTCTGTGTACAGATGTTTTGCTTTAGCAATATTTTGCCCCCCACCCCCTTAATATTCCATGAACACACCAAGTTTTTACTCACTTCCAAATATTTAGAGAGGGAACCAGCCTTGAAGACAATGGACTCCTCTTGCTTCTCATTACAGAAGAACATTCAGGTTCTCTCCAGGCAAGAAAACAGCTTAGTAAAGGGAAAAAAGACCAGAAATCAGCATCCGAGAGGTAGTAATTAGAGTGATGAGCTTTGTGAGGGCAAGAACATAGTGATTCTGAACGTGGCAAATGTAGCTGGGGGCTGGACAAAGGGAAAAAATCTCAAGGAGGAAAGAAGGAGTGGATGGAAATGGTTTTCATGTTTTTCTTCTCAGAACCACTCATTCTGGCTTCAGAATTCAAGCCCTGCCTCTGATCGAGTTAGTGCCATAATCTGGGAAGGAACTGAGTGTAAAAAGATGGACATGTCTGTGTTGGAAATAAGTGGCATCATCATGAGCAGGGTAAGATTTAATAATTTCAGATTTACAATAAAACTTTGTCATTAGCAGCCATTTCGTAGAATCTATTTAGTGATCAAAACACTATGACTATACTTTTGATACACAAATATGTGCTTTTTGGATTTCCTAGTCTTGGTAGTCTTTATAAATTTGTTACAGAAGTCTGTCAATTGTTCAGGAGTATTCCTTATCCTATTAAAGTCTAATTATTAATAAGATCTAAGTTATAAATCTATATTTTAGTGTGTACATCTTTTTAAAAATATGTTTTTAACCTAAATAGTGTTTGGTAACACTGCATCACAACTCCATTTAGTCATGCAATAATGGATATAAAATGTAAACATTTTAAATTCCAGGTTAATACATATCAGCAAGGAGTAGGTTACCAGATGCTGGGAAATGTGGTCACCATTGGATTAGCCTTTTTTCCTTTTTTACATCGTCTTTTCCGTGAGAAGAACCTCGACCAACTAAAGTCCATTTCAGCTGAAGAGATCTTGACCCTCTTTTGTGGGGCACCACCTGTTACACCTATTATTGTTTTGTCTGTAATTAATTTTTTTGAACGCTTGTGTCTTACTTGGATGTTTTTTTTCATGATGTGTGTGGCTGAGAGGACATATAAACAGGTGGGTAGAAAATTAAGTAAAACTTCTTACCTTTGCTTTTGTCTGTATTCCAGAGTGTTGTTTTTCTTGATTTGTCTCTCCAGAAGTTAGCGTGGGTGATGTAGGATTGACCAGGGATGTGGTGTGTGGGCTTATCGCTTGTGACATCAGTTCCTCACAGTTGACATGTTGTCATCTCAGTTCTGCTGAGCCTGCTGGACTGTGCTCCTCACCTCGGGTGCCTCTGACGTTTTGATCCAGAGCATTTGGGAATTCTTACAGTGACAATGTTTCTGAGTAGAGAGGCCGAGAAAGAAACATTGAAATTTGACAAGAGTCGGGGATTAAGGAGTTAGTATACTGGTATGTGCAGGAAATGCCTTCTTGAATGGAAATGTAATGTGCGAGTAAGTAGGATTTTGTATGAACATTTGAGCTTGTGAACTTGGGGGTTCAAAGTCTCCAAAAAATTCCTTGAAAATGTTCTGAGTGAACCATGTTGAGAAGAAATACATTACTGTGTCGTGTGCTCCGGGAGCAACAGGGTGATGAGCTGTTAATGAGTTTTTTTTCACTGCCTCTCAGAGATCAGCAATCAGAATCTCATTTTTATCATCTATATGCTGGGAATATTGTTTACACTTGGATACCTGTTTTCACTTTGTGATATTTTTTTTTCCTAACTTCTTCCAGAGATTTTTGTTTGCAAAACTCTTCAGCCATATTACTTCTGCCAGGAAAGCTAGGAAATATGAAATACCTCATTTCAGACTTAAAAAGGTAGAAAACATTAAGATCTGGTTATCACTGCGGTCCTATTTAAAGGTAAGTTGTATCTGATTAGCCTTATAATATATACAAGAGTGTGCAGCGAACGCGCTGATTGGCTTTCTGTTAGCAGGAACCCGACAGGGAATGTGCTGTAGTTCTGGGTGTTGGATGGGTTATACTGTGGCTGCCGGCTTGCTGGGCACCAGACGGAAGGGTCTATAGGCAAAGCTGGTAGGGGCAAGAAAATAAGTTTAGGAAGGTAGAAGGAAATTTAAATTCCTGGGCAGAGTGATTGAATGTTGTACTTTTTTCTGACTTTTGGGACTAATTCAGCTGAAAACATGCCCATCTATCCGTCCTAAACTTGGAATAGCATGAAATTCAATGTAATTAACACATTGTATGCGGGAAACGTATTTATACGTTTTACGTTGACTGGTGGTAGAGCGCTAAGAAAAATAATTCAGTATACATTTTATAGTAAATCACAAAGTTTCATTGAAAAAAGTATGTAAAATTAAAGTTATCGTAATTTTACTGAACGTTGCCATTTGCGCAAAAAATTAGCAAAAATGGCCCGCGCCACCTGTAAGCACGCGATAAAAACTACCCGCAAACAATGTGTTAAAGTTGAAGATATCTGAAATGTGTTCAATGTTAGGTTAAATGCTACGTCAGAAGTTTCTCCCAAGTGTTATTTTCATGTTAGTTTTGTAATCAGTGTCAGTGACGTGAGCAGCCTGATGTGTGACGCGGATCTGAACCGTGTTTCTCACCCCACAGAGACGGGGCCCGCAGCGTTCCGTGGACGTGGTCGTATCTTCCGTTTTCTTACTGACACTCTCCATTGCTTTCATTTGTTGTGCCCAGGTAATGAAAGATGGAAATTCTGTCAGCGGGTCCACTTTCTTTGTTAGACCAATTCATTGTGTTCAGGTGTATATATTTTTAGGATGTTTATTTCTTTGGGGTAACATTCTGAAATGAGAATGAAGGAATTTTGAAGTCCTTTAAGACTCTAAGATAACTGATTTTTGTTGGTAATTTTTGACTGGTAGGTTTTCTTTTCTAACTCTTGTTCCTTCTGTCACTCAGCAAAGGCAGACCTTGTCTTCCCCATTCATTGTTTATCCACTCACTCATTACACGAAGGACTCGTGTGCTCATTTTTATCCAATGGACTGTATTACTGTATTTGTTTTGATAGCTAAATTGTCATAGATTAGGCCCATGGGAATCCCTTCTTTTGTCATTTGGACACTGTGCTTTCTTCACTGCAAGAAGTTACAAGCTAACCAGGTACCCATCTATTGATGTACTGCGGCCAGAGGACATACTCTGAATGTTTTTGTTCTTTGAATTATGTAGAGACCTACTTTATTATTCACCATATGGTCAGTTATGTTCAGTCTCTCCATATACAAATGCTTGACTTTTGCTACAATTATCATTAGCCCAGGTTTATTGTAGTGCTAAAATCTATATTTTTTGCTCTGATTATGCCATCAACCTTTGACAGAGGTGTGTTCAAGTCTACCATGATTGCAGATTTATCTTTTTCTCTTATTTGTCAAATTATGCTTTATATATTTTGAAGATGTGTAATTTGGTGTACACAGATTAAGAACTGTTATTCAGGTTCTCGGTGAACTGACTTTTTAGTGTCATGTCTCTTTAATCAAGAACAGTGTCAGGCTTTTTCTATCATGACCTTAGGAGATGTCACTATTTAATATTAATTGAGCAATATCAGCTGTCAGTTTTTGTCTACCCTCTCTTTTGTTTTCGTAGTTTAGTTATGCATCTTGCACTTATACTTTTTGGTTGCTTGTTTCTTAATCCAATCTCACAATATGACTATTTGGGCCATTTAAACTTAAATGTAAGCACTGTAATACTACTTGGTAATTTTCCTTTTTCTCTCCTGTTATTCCTCTTTTTTTACACATTCTTTTACTACTAGTGACCCCAAAGATTACGGTATACATCCTTAGCTTATTACAGAGTATAATTATTCACTTACCACTATATCATTTACCCATTCACTTTTAATATCAGTGTCCTTTAATTGTACATATATTTTTAAAGCCCATAAGATGTAATAACTATTTTTGTAGTCAGTTATTCATTGGTAAATTTGTACTTACCCTTTTTTATTGCTTGAAGAATCTGCTGGTATTGAATCCTGCTTTTGAAGAATATTTTCATTGCATATAGAATTCCAGGTTGCCAGTTCCTTTCCACATGTTCTGTTTTCTTCTGATTTCCCTATTTTGAGAAGTCAGTTGTTAGTCTTATTGCTACTTTTTTAAAAGTACAGTAATCTCCCTTTATCCATAGTTTTGCTTTCCAAGGTTGTAATTAATTGTGGTCAACCAGTCTGAATATACATACAATAAGATATTTTGAGAGGGAGACCACAGTAACTTATCATTGGTATGTATCAATAGGGAGAACATAGGCTATATAAGGGCTCGGTGTGATCCATGGTTTCAGCTGTTTATGGAGGGCATTATAATGTTCTTTTTCCCTTTTTAGGAGTTTCTGGTTTACGGTAGTTCGGTTGTAGTTTGTGTATTAGATAGTTATCGTCGTCAAACAAACGGTGTTGCCCTGCTAAAGAGGTGGGCTGAGTTGTTACTTCCCTCCCCCTAGTTTGACTACTAGGCAGGGCTGAACACATGATCAGGCTAAAACATAGTCCCTTTTGGAAATTAGACCTAAAACCCTGAGATGTCAGTGGAGGACTTTGGAGAAAAAAGGTCAGGAGTGCTCAGTGGGGCCAGTCAGAGCCGGGAGGCACAGGAATTGGCCAGGTGGAGAAATGGGCGTCCAAGTGCCCCGCTCCCCACCAAGGGAAATGGGGGAGACCACCTGCTGGTGATTTTCTGTTCTTGAAAAGGCCTGTAATTGGTTTCTTTGTATTTTTTTTTTAATTCCATTTTATCCTGAACTTGTGTAAATTTCTTACCAGGAAATAGGACACAAACTGGGCGTTCGATAAGTGGCAGTTATTTTGCAGCTGTTATTCAGATCCTAAAGTGGAGTGGCCCACATATTTTAGGGAGCTCTACAAATGAAATGCATATTCAGTAGCTTGAAAATTGGTCACCTTATAGTTATGAGTGGAGACTCTGGTTAAAGAGGCAATGAGATGCATTTTTCTTACTTCCAGACCCTGCTGTCTTTCAGGACAAGGAGAAAAACTAGGAAACTTAGAGAAACATAATCTACTTAACTAGTCATAATACTTTATAAGTATTAAAACTTATGCTTTGAGCATTACAATATTGATTCTTATAAATATTTTTAAACTGCTAATGTAAAGGAGGAAAACTGATTGCGTCCCCCCCCCCCCCCCCGCATCTTTTGTATAGGTTCTCCAAGGACATAAAACTTTCTTGAATGATGCTTACAATTGGGAATTTTTGATCTGGGAAACAGCTTTGCTACTTTTCTTACTGCGCCTGGCCTCACTGGGGTCTGAAACCAATAAGAAATACAGCAACGTTTCAATATTACTTACGGAACAGGTATCGATCGATCCATGTCATTTTGGTCAGTAGAGGTGACATTAACTTTATGAGCAGAAGATTCAGGGTTGAGTCTAGTTTCTGTCCCATTCTAGCCGTGTCCCTTTGCAGGCTGTCACTGTTTCCGTATAAATGTGGATCTCCTTCCCACCTGCTCTCAGGATCTTAAGAATTAAGATCTACTAGGTTGAAAATAGAATAAAGGTATTTTTAATGGAGCATGCTTTTAATTTTATATTTTACATTCAAATATTAGCTCTTTAGAACACAGTGATTTAAAGATGTGCAGAAAGTGTCTCGAATTTCTTCTGTATCAGCTGTAAAATACATTCAGTGTCCAGAAAATACTTACGTGACTAGCCACTGAGATTGGGAAATGTTTCCTATAAATTCAGAGTCATTTAAAATTTTTTTTACCTTAGAATTATAATGGAGAATGCTTCTTAAGGAGGAAAATAAGCAATTAATAAGTTAAACGCAGCGATTTCCTTCCAGTCCATGAAGTTTAATGAGGATGTTAGATTACTTGGGGGATACCAGGATGAGTGTAGTTTTTGAACTCAAAACAATTATAATGTAATAATTAACATGTAAATTCCTTATCATTTTTAATCTTCACTGAATAGCTTCTTTACCACATCACTAATTAGGGATGCTAGGGCATGTGGCAAGTGTCTGTAGAAAAAGTTGCTGGAATTTAAAAAAATGCCCAGATTTAGTGTGGTCTATAGATCTTTTTAAATGAAATTTACCTTTTTATTCCTTCCTTTAGATTAACTTATATCTTAAAATGGAAAAAAAACCCAATAAAAAAGAACAGCTGACTCTAGTAAATAATGTGTTAAAGTTATCCACCAAGTTACTGAAAGTAAGTAATAGTCTATACTTTTTACACCATTTCAGTCTATGCCGTACTTCTTGGAGAAGAGCCTAATAACAGAGATGTTGGGCTGTCTGGATTCAAACACACCTCCATGGTTTGGAGTTAATGACTGTATGAGGAAAACTTCTTGTCACTCTAATGAAGTCTGTCACATTTTAAAATATTTTTTATAAGATTTATTTATGCATACAATCTGGGATATAGGCCAGAGCTGTAGGGGGTGCTGAGAGGATTTACCAGAGACAGAGTGGGGAGCAGAATAGGCGGATCGACTGAAATCCACTGCTGAGGGGAGCAGTGAGCAAGACAGGAGAGGTCTGCTGCACCATGTGGGGAACTCCCTGGCCGGGGATCGAACTCGTGCTGCAGTGGCTCTGGATAGCTTCGTAGTGCTGTGACTTAACCCACTGTGCTACCAGGGAGGCCCAAATTTTTAAATTTTTATAAACACAAATAATATATTGCTCAAACCCACCTTTAAAAAATTGTCATCAACCATTAAGGAAAAGCAATCATCCTTACACAGGACTTAAGAAACAGCCCAGAAACTGCGTCTTCGATCTCAGTTCTTTCATGTTTTTGTAGGAGCTGGACACACCATTTAGACTTTATGGACTGACAATGAACCCCTTAATCTACAACATCACACGCGTGGTCATCCTCTCCGCTGTCTCAGGGGTTATAAGCGATCTTCTAGGATTTAACATAAGAGTGAGTATGTCTCCACCCTGGAGCATCTGCCTGAATGCAATTGAAGAGAATGATCTTGGCGCTCATACTTGGTGTGACTGGCATGGGGGGAACCTCAAGGGGAAAATGTGGACATTCTCGTTGGCAGTCCGCAGGCGCAGCTTCGGTCTTGTTGCTTCACACAGCCCAGTGGTCCGTGCTCGAACGGAACCAAAAATCAAGTCTGAGCCTCAGCTGCAGGTTAGCAGCACGGGGGTCGGGTGTTGCCCTGCTCTCGGGAGACAGGCAGGCAGCCTGGAGAAGAACCAAAACCACACAAATTGCGGTGTCACTTCTGATCCAGGTTTTTAATGTTACTGTTCTCTGTTTTGTTCTGTGGCTGCTCCTGCCACAGTGGATACTTTTCCTTCATAGGTAAAGGAGTCTTGGTTCAGAACCATCTAAATAGACCTAAAACCCTCACTACTGTCGGGTAAATTACGGGCGGGACGAGCGGGCAGAGAACGGCAGAAGCGGGGAGTGTCGGGCAGCTGGTGCGCAGGGCCGCGATGCAGCCGTGCGCAGTTTTCATTTTTGTTATCTCTTTCATACTTTGTCTTTGTCTTTAGTTTTAGCTGGCGAGAAGCTGTTTCTTATTTGTTATTTGTTCGGAAGGGCATCTGTCAGCACTTGTTCTTTGAACCTCCCTGATCCTACAGTGGGTCTTCCCAGTTCCAGCTTGGCAGCTGTGCTTTGGGCCTCCCCGGTTCCGGCTCGGTAGTCCGTTGTGCACTGAGGCCCCCTGGCCTCCCATTGGGGGTCTAAGATAGATGCGACTGTTGTGCCTCCTCTTTTCAGTGCCTCTGGCAGTTGCCGCTCCTGCTCCTCTCCGACAACCTACTGTGTTAAAACTTACCTTGGTGCTTTGCTTTTGTAGCTGTGGAAAATTAAGTCATAAGCTGCGCCAGGTGCCTGGCCCTCGCTGACATCAGTACGAGCCTTGAGGAAGGAGACGACCGCGGAACCCACCTGCTTGTCCTCACGAGGTGCCCGCGCAGCTCGGCTGCGGCTCATGAGTGGTGTTTTCAGAGGAACAAATCTTCCAGCTGGGGATGCATGCTAAAAACGTATTTTTATGGCTTTCCAACACTATGAATAGCACGGCGACTACAGACTGTGTCACGGTAACACAGGGCAACTTTTTCAAGTTTGGACGTTAATCCCGGGCATTTCAGCACTGTGACAGTCACATTTACTGAAGTAGTCTTTTGGGTATCTATGGCAGGTGCCCAAAGCATGAAGCAAATATCCTTTATTAGAAATGTGTAAATTCAGTACTTTTCTATTACAGTCTATAGAAATGGAGATTCCATTTCTCTAACCAAGAGGGATCAAATTTAAACTATTTTAAGCTGAACCCAAATAAAAGGATTTTGCTGGAAATTTTCAGTGTTTAGGCTTTTTTGTTGCTGGTGGTGAAGGAAAAAAATAACCCTTTATGCTGTGCCCTTGTGTAAACTATGGAGAAAATTTTAGTTAATTCTAGTAACTTACAGTTGTTTGTAACAGAATATACCTGAGAAACGGAAGTGGAAGCTTACTCGCCGGGTCCTTCAACATGGCTTCTTCCACCTAAGTCACCAGAGCTGTGTCTTCTAAGTACTGAGGGAAACATTAAGCTGCACAGCAGATAAACAATTCATGTCTCCAAACGTTACTAGAACTTCAGGTCTTCAGTGTCTGGCCTGAGCGAGGCTATGTCCCTGATGGTCTAGTGCTCCCAGCATCCCCTGTGACACACACACATATACAAGTGCTAACGAACACTCTAGCAGTCTACGTAAAATGCTTACTCTTTAAGTTACCTGCTTTTGAAGAATCTTTTGAGGAAATTGGAAGCCTGAACACTTACTAATAAGGTTTTGTAAATTTTTAAATGGAAATTAGTTATTCCAGGTAATGCATGTACTCATATAAAGTCAGCACATCTGTTGCACATATCCTAACAGGCAGAGAGATGTTTGAGGTTTAAAAATGAATTTCTCAAGATTTTAGGAATTGAGATCAAACCTTTGATTCTCCAGATCATCTGCTCTGCCACTTACTAGCTTCTTAATCTCGGGCAAATGAAACTCCTTGCACCTCACTTTTCTTATGTGTTAAATGGGGATAACTACTTGATAAGGTTAAGTGAGATTATTAACTCGGTAAAGTGTCGGAACAATGTAAAGTAGTTAGAACCTAGTGGATCTATAAAATACATTTGTCACTAGTATTTAAGATCCTTTAAAAACTCACTGTAGATGCCTACATGCGAAGATGGAAACACAAGCAAGGCTGCTGAATGCAAGCATGCAGACATTCCAGATGCGGCAAGAGCTAAAATTTTAAAGGCAAAGCCCATTATGACTTACCTTTAAAAGAAACTTTGCAAAAGCACTTCAGTGTCTCTGTAGATGACTAAGAGAAATCGTGTTCACTATTTTTCTGGAAGAATAGCAATGCTCTGAAGTCCAAGATTAAGTTCAGTGCCTATTTCAGCAAACTGATGCTTTTTTTCTCTCTCCAAGTTTTAAATTGCCATTTTCACACAATGAATTCTCTTTTTTAAGTGCAGTATGCAGGCTCATTTTCTGTTGTGGGTTGTTAGTTATAATTGTGATAATGTCTAATCGTTTAAATTATATTTCAGGTGGGTAAAATTTTGTGTTAGTTGCTCATGGCAGAAACTTGAGAATCATTGACTCACCTCTCTCCCCCCTCCCTCACATCTCATCACCAAGCCTTGGGATAATTCACTTGTCTGGCCGCCCACTCTCTGCCTTCCTCACTTCCACTGCCCCAGTCAAAGTCAACAGCCTTTGTTTTCTGAGTATCGATTCCTCGACTCCTGTGTCTGTCTGACGCCCCCACACCCCAAGCCCAATCTATCCTCAAAAAGCTAATGTGTCTTCTGAAATACAGGCCTCTTCTTTTAGAATCCATTAATGGCTTAGTATTATTTTGAAGATAAAATCCGGGATACTCTTAGCAAGGTTACAGACCCACTCTTTTGATTTTTGAATCCTTATCTTCAAAATATATTTTTGCTGCGTTTAAAAATACCAGGTTTAGCGCCCCCCTGGTGGTGCAAGGGGTTAGTCTCAGCACTATGAAGCTGTCCACAGCCACTGCAGCACGAGTTCCATCCCCAGCCAGGGAGCTTCCCACATGGCACAGCAGACCTCTCCTGTCTGCCCACTGCCCCCCTCTGCAGTGTATTTCAGTCAATCCGCTTGTTCTGCTCCCCACTCTGTCTCTGGTGAATCCTCACACCCCCACACCTCTGGACTACACCCCAGCTCTTGTATGCATAAATATTTAAAAAAAATACTAGTTTCACTAGGTGTTGCTTTCCTGCCCCTGGCCTGCATTGCTTCTGAATTCTTAATGTTTGTTCCTCTCATATGCATTAATGTCTTTTTTTTTTTTTTTTAACTCTTGCTGCCTTTAAGGTTATCCTTATGGTAGAATTTGTGGTTTTAATTGTAATGGTCACTATTATTCTTAATTTTTTTGTGTCTCTGCTTTGTGAACATAACTGAATCTGTGGGCTTATTTTTCATGAAAATGGAAAAATCTTTGGTTATTTCTAGAAAGTTTTCTGTACCCCAACCTCATCTACCTCCTTTTGGGGCTCCATTTACATATAAGGCTGCTTGAAGTGTTCCTCAGCTTTACTGATGTTCTGTATATTTTCTTGGTCTTTCTCTTTCATATTGGATAGTTTCTATTTCAGTGTCTTCAAGTTCACTCACCTATCGTTCTGAACTAATTTACTGTTACCCCACTGCAATGTATTTTCACTTACGGAACTCTCATTACCAAAAAAAGTTCATGTTTCTTGTTAACATACAATTTATTTTTGCTAACATAGTTATACTAGAAATAGCAGATAAGGACAAAGGACATTTAATACAATTATCTTTGTCATTTTTTAAAAATTGATTTTTATCACTTTGGGTCCTATTTTTCTGCTTCCTTACATGCCTGGTGATTTTTTATTGGATGTGAATTTTACATTGTTTGGCTGTTGTGTATGTGTACTCTGAAGCATTTTTGAGCTTTGTTTTGGAATGCAGTTACTTGGAAATTATTTGATCACTTCAAGATTTGCTTTTAAGACTGTTATGTGGGTCAGTGTAGCCTTACTAAAGGACTTTTTCTCCCACTGCTGAAGCAATCTCCTCCCAGTACTCTCTCTGATGCCTGTTCATTATGAGGTTTTTCTAGTTTGGCTATGGAAACATGAACTTTTTCTAGGTCAAGAGTGTGTGTGTGTGTGTGTACCCATTCTTGGATATTTGTGTTGATCAGAACTCACCTGCAGATTTGGAAGGTGTTCTCTGCACAGCTCAGGAGCTCGCTCTATGCGGCTGTCTTCTCTCTTGCGTGCCGCCCTGAAAATTCTAGTTGTCCTGGCAGCCCAGATTCTTCACTGGACTCAGTCTGGGTTCCCCCTTCCCGCACCATTAGTGTGGAAGGTTATCTGGGGCTACCATGGGACTCACCTCCTTTTAACCCACTACCCTGTACTTTGTTGTCCAACATCTGAAACCCATTTTTAAAACATTTAAGGAGAGAGAATAAATGTTCTCCCTTAGTAAGTGAAACAAAGTTTACCCGATTGCCCAGCCAAAGACACAGCTTATTCTTGGTTCCTCTTTCTGTTCAGATCTGACTTCCACCAAATCTATCAATTCTACATTTCTACTGCTACAAAGTTAAACTTCCATTTTCACTTGGAGTCTATGCTGACCTGCCGTTTCCTTTTCATCCTTGCCTCCTGTAGTCAGCTCTTGAGAGCCACATGAATGAGCTTGCCACTGTGGGAACTACACTTCCATATTGCTACTTAAACCTTCCTTCCCTGGCTTTCTCTGTGATGGCCTCCGAGATCTCTCCTCAGGCCCACCTTCCTTTCCAGCTTCACTTCCTCAGTATCTTATCACCACACTGGCCTCCCTCTGTTCCTCCACTACCTGGAATGTTTTCTTACCTTTGCTCCTGGATCACTTGGCCGCTGTCAGTTCTTCGAGGACACTTCTCTGATGACTCTAAAGTAGGCAATACGGGAATTCTACTTATAAGCTGTGATCCCATCTTATCCTTGTTACCAGTTACGTGGCCCTTGTTCATTTCCTTCATGGGACTTAACACAACCAGATAATCTCTTCAGTTTTTGCCTACTTGTCTGCTTCCCCACTAAAACACAGGTGCCTTAATGCAAGGACACACTGTTGTCCACACCTAATCTTAAGAATCAAAACAGTACCTGACTCCATAACAGGTGCTCAATATAAATGTGTTGAATGAATGAACAGTCCTCAAATAATTTACCGTTGATGCAGTTTCCGTTAGGATGGAAGAGTTGTAACTTCATGGTTCTTCTGCCCTTCATACTTCATTTATTCCCATAATTTCTAGGAGTTTGGACTTCTGATCTCGTCAAAAGGAGTGAGATCTACTTTGGTAATATTTACCTGTTACAGAGAAATTAAACCAAGAGTTAAAAACCAGATCAGTTCATTCATTGAATTTGAATAGCAAAAACTATACAAGCATAAGAAAAATACCTGTTAGCTTGATTTTATAATTTGTTGTGATACTGGAAGAAAATTTAAGAGGCAAAATTGCTACAGAGCTAGAATCTCCAAACTTCCTGTATACACTATGGCCCATGAAAATACAAACACTTTAATCACCTACTTACTAATTGGGTATGGTTTTCTTGGCTTTCAGAAATGTGGAAAAACTCTAAAATAGACATTTAAATACCAGGATGTCTCACAAAATAAGTGCTTATGATTCTGTCTTTACTTTTGGTTCAGTGTATTTAAAGTGGATTTGTACACGGTAAAAATTACTTTCAAGCTAATGAAATTCATTTTTGAAATTTTTTAGATTTACACATTCATAATGGAACAAATACAGTGTGAGATTTGAGATTATCAAAAGCATACTCACTAATCTCATCAATATACTTACTGAGGGTTTTGTCATTTTAAGTAATCCTTTGCTTTTGCAGTCTTGGTGCCCCTCTTGAATAATGAAGTTCGAAGCTCACAAACATGCAGTAACTCTACTTCCCTGCAGCAGCTCCTGAGCCTGTAAGATATCACAAGGTGCCACTCAAGGTAACAAATGATCATTGTTTACAAAAGACAAAACTACCTCTTGATTTGTATATTTGCTAATAGTTCTGCTTGACCTTAATGCAAACATTGTGAAGTAAGCAAATACAGGATTCCTCGTGAAAATCTAGGTTTAGGCTAAATTAAAGCAACTAGCTTTAATGTCACAGAATTCATTAGAGTTCTGTGATTTCTTTAGGTTCTACTTGCATATCAACACTGAAAATTGATCCAAGTCAGTGGCTATCTCAATTCAGCTAACTAAAGCAAAGCTGACCCCTTTCATGTAATAGCTATGGCAGGCTCTCAACAAGTGATTGTAGCACTGATAAACCTTAATAGTTCTAGGCACTGGAGCTTGCAAGGGTGATACACAATGTTGCCTAGATGTAGCGTCATACCAGGCTGTCACATTTTGGGACTGAAGCCCATGTTTACAAGTGTTCCTTAGCTCAAGGAGGCCACCATGGACTAAGCTGCAGCTTAAACAAATCTTTGTGGAGGCATTAGTCAAACTGTCACAGTTTGACTAATTTAAATACTTTCTGCTTTCTTAAAAGTCAGTTGAACATTGATAAAATTAATTTATCTACCTATTTAAAAGAATCTGGCTTTTTATTTCTACAGATCATCTTACTATTGGAAAAGGAGAGAACCAAGATAGTCTCAGGTGGAAGTAAAAAGTTTAAATGCTTTTCTGTATCCAGCACTTCTGAGTCAGCTCTGTTCAAGAGCTCCTTGGTCTAAAAAATTTGATGTAGGTAGGTTGAAGGATATCTGAGTTTCTACTCACATTAGCAAGACAACATAATGGCATCCAAGAACTTCCCGTGGTTCTCACCAACCAAAGGCATGTCCACCAAAGTAACAGGGCCTCCTGCCGCCTTTGCAGTGAGTGAAGCTCTCCCGGGGGCTTGAGAACTCTGGATCTGGCTTATTTTTAGTGTCAGTTTAAGAATGGTGGGGAGGGATTTAATTTTCCTCTCATGAGTGCGAAATTAACCAGAGTCTTGAAATCAGTTTCAGGCATCACCCCCATCAAGTGTTCTATCAAGTCACAACACTTCATTCTAAGGGCTAGTGTAACCTAAGTAAACAGTAACTAAAATATTTAGACCACGACGTGAAATATCAGAATCTGATGAAATACAATTCTGTGAACGTGTAGTAATTGGTCCTGTACTATTATGTCCATTATAAATGTCTAGTAATTGATTTTCTGGTAAGAGCAATCCTTTTTTCTCCCTGAGAAATTAAGAATTTTTTTGGGGGAAAGCACACTGTTTATGCAAAGTGAAAGATATAAAATAGGTATGATGCTATTTAACTCAACTCAGTGTTAAACTTCACACACACAGGAAGGCAGAGCTACCCACGGCATTCACCATTATCAGGGTCTTCCTCATCTGAGAATTCTGACCCACGACAGAAACAAGTTCCACAGCTAGAAAGTGATAATACGTAAATCGACAAAGAAATGGGAAAATAAAATCCACAAAGCAATGCAGACCAGAAACTGTTCTTTTTTTTTTAATATCTATATAAAAAATAACGAGCGATTTACAGATCTCTTTCTCTAATCAGAACCTCAAGTGTATATATAAAGGTACTGTACAATATATAAACATTTACACCCAGTACATCCATATTTTGCGTAGCATTCCAAGGCCACATTGCTGTATGTAATCAATACAGTGACAGGTTACTTAGAAAGGAAAAAGCCACATCAGACTGACAACGTATGACATCAATGTTATGTCACAGTTAACAAAATAGGATTTTTACTCACTAATTGTGGACTATAGGGAAAATAAATCATTTCTGTGGTACTAAATTCTTAGTGTTTATCAAGCCTCCTAATTTTGCGCTATTCAAGTAGTTACAATAGGTGGGTATATATAGTTCTGAATGAAAAGGGGATTTCAAAATTCTCACTCTGGGAAGCATGTCTTATCTACAGGGGATGATTCAGTTGTTACATTAGAGTTTCACAGTCAACTCTGAGAGGGAAGGACCTGGACATAATGCATTTCACAATAATGAGATGAATCCAGGGTGACAGAACAAGTGTTTTCAAATACTCCATCAAATGGCTTTATTCTGAGAATGTCCCTTTTTTTTTTAATAGATGCCACCGAATACTATTTCAGGGGATTGATAAACCTGAACCTGTGGAGTTTAAACTCTTTAAAACTGTCTGCACCCTCCAACAAAATCTTTAATTGGACTTTAAAAAAGATCTCTGAAAATCTGTACAAGCTAAGCAGAGGTTTAACTTTTCTTTCTTGATTCTAAACAAGTTAACGTGGCTAGAAATTAAAATAAGATCTAACAAGTACTGTCCACTACCACGTTTGTCCTTCCTTGTGTCCTCACCGGAAGCAGGCCTTCCCCAAGTTCTGCTTCTACCCCCCACTCTTGTACAACTTCTGGTGACGGACTGTGAAACTGGTTTCATGACTAAGTCCCTTGCAAATCCGTGTAATATCTTGACTCTTCAAATATGGATTCTAGCAACGACTAATGACTTAGTAGGTATAATTAAACTATTCAGAAATAGAAATTTAGTAGTGTTTTTTTCTTCAAACAGCAATAAGCAATATTTCCACATGCTTCTATGTGGTTTCATATTGAAATATCTGAAATAAGAGGGTGATCTAAGATGCTATAGCTACATCTGGGTTGGATAACACAGTAGGAGGTAAACTCTTAATTGTTTAAAGTATTTGCTTATTTTGGACATTCAACTGCAAGGAATACCTCTAACAGTTATTTGAAATGCCTTATCTGGCCAAATTAGAATACAAAACCATATAGTGTATTTGATTACATTTTTTATAGTGATGTTTTGGACCTTGATTTTTCAATGGGACATCATCAGTAGCTGTTAGAAGAGGCAACCGCCGTCTTTAATGATGAGTCAACAATCTCTTCTGCAAGGACTGGGTTTTCTCTTTCTGTAAACATGCAACATGCTATCGAGAATATCAACTTCTAAGCCAAACTTAATTTTTTCATTACTGTGAAAATATCTGAGTGATAAAGATAGACATGATACAGAAGATAACTTGGCACGAGTACAAAGTGAGGTGGGACCACGTTGCTAGTATCAACAGATGTTGTTTGTTTGGACACTCGGAAACCCCGGGTATCCGGAGCAGGCCGGTGGGGGGGCCTGGGTGCCCGGATGAGCGTGGACACGGTGTCTTCCTGGGCATGAGGGAGGGTGGCCGCCCGCGCTGATTCTTGGTACTCTTAAAATCCTTCATGCAGCCTAGGTAACGATGCTCAAATTAAAATGTACTTCTCTGTGTGTCAGAATTTCTGGAAAAAAAATGACATCTTTGAAAAAGGCTGCTTTTTACTCAGAAGAGATTTCAACTGGCTTTTCTTTGTTTTCTAGTACTGGTCACTGCCGCTTCTCAGCCACCCCGGCGGTGCCTGCTGCCTTATTTGCACTTGGCACCTTCCAGGGCCCTGGCGTTATCGGGGCCTTCTTAACCGGAGGGGCGCCGTCCGGTCTCGAGCCTGCAGTGTCCTTGTGCCTGTCAGCCGCCTCCAGCTCTTTTCCTTTGTGATCTTCTATTTTGTTTAAAACCGCTCTCTCTTCAGGTTCCTGCTTTAGCTTCTTTTCTGATATTTTTACACTTTCTCCTACTTTATCTTTACTAGAATGTGCTTCTCCTGAGGCTGCTTTCTTTCCTTTTTCGCTTTCAGCTGCTACTCTGCTCGTCGTGTTGGTAGCGTTTTTGGATGGAAGATGCTTTTCATCCATTCTTTTGCTTTTCTTCTCTGGAGACCTTGTTCTGTTTTTTCCAGGCTGACTCTGCTTCACATCTTTCCTGGTGACCCCTGGTTTTTCTTTCCCCTCTGAGATCTGCTCAGTATTGTCACCAGCACGGGCCCCGGCCCTTCCCCTCTCACGCGCTAACGATTTGGCTTCAGCATTTGGTTGGTCTTTGCTTCCTTCAGTTTTTTGCTGCTTCTTTGGGCTTGAAGATTGTCCTCGGCTTTTTCTGTAGGGATCTTGCCCAGAACCTGGCTTGGGGCCGGTCCCACAATTCTTATTCTCCCCTTTTCTAGGACTGAGAGATCGATCTCTGGGTCTTCTCTTAGGGTCATGTTTTAGAGTCTTTTCTAAGTGTTCCTCTGAATATTGACTAGCTGGCTTTGAGGGACTGGCAGAACTGCCTCTTTGTACAACACCGTTCTCTACTTTCAAGAGATTTTTCTTGTTACTATGCCCATAGCTACTGGGTGGATCTTTTTTATTCACATTTTTCTGGGAAAGAGACTGATTTTCATTTAAAGTGCTTTTCTTTTCAGGCACAATGTCCTTTACTTCTTCTGTCTTTTCACATATCTGAACTCTCATTAAAGATTCCTCAGTTGCTGTCACATGAGACTCTTCAAATATGGAAGCAGAATGTGGAGATGGGGGAAGTGGTGACTGTTCATCATAAATCACATTTGGAGATGAAGGATTATAATCGCAATCACCTGAAAGAAAGTGGTTTGAGTGAATATTATTAAATATTAGAATTATAAATGGGAAAAGTTTTCAACTTTGACAGCCATTTATCTGAATTGTATTCACTGCTTAAAACAGCCCAACTGAGTATTTTATAAAGTTTATACTTAGATATCTTTCTATAAAGGTAAGACAGATTATAGACAGCTGTACTTGTACATGAAGCACAGACCATTTCTATATACAAAATAACAGTATTCGTTTTTCCAATTACTTATGTACAACTACTGAGAATATATGATGTGAAATGCTTTATAAGCAGTAAAGCCCAAGTCAAAAATAACAAAACTGGACCATCTTATCTGATCCAAGAGGCTTACTAATTTTGCTGTTGTCAATGGATACAGCTTAAAGGTATGCCAAGTGCCTCCTAAAGGAGACCAAACTACGGAAGCCAGAACGAGGTCCATGGGCATTTGAAAGTAATTTTCTCGCATTAAGCTATCAAATATAACATCAAAAGGAAACTGGAAGTGCAGAAGACAGGAGTAGACGTATTTAATAGCGACATTTTTAATTAAAAAGGAAATAAAAGAAGGAAATGGTTTACAAGACATGCAAATTTACCAAGTCTTTTTAAGGAAAGACCAAGAAAAGCCCTGAAAGCCTTAATGTTGCTCAGGTTTCACGTAGGAGCACAGACCGGAAGGAGCCAAACCTGAAGGAGGAAGAGAAAAAGCCTAGACTATGTAAAAAAAAAAAAAAAAAATCAGTGCAGTTAGCAAAGATGTCACACATGATTTACAAGCAGATGGTGGAAGATCACAGAGAAAATCACAGGCTGGAAGGGGCTGGAGGAAGCCTCACACTCGTCCCCCCAGGTCTACAGGGAAGGAACTGGGCAAATATGGAGGGGTGCAGGGCTGCATGTCTAACCCAGCGCACGCGACTGTAAAAGGGTGATGTTCAAATACCCTGACACTTCGAAACACGCAGTGAAGTTAAGGACGTTTAATGCCAGCCCCAGAGGACAGACAAGACCCTAGTCCTGTCCAGGCCAGGCTGGAGCAATTTGATTTTGACAAGTGACAGGAAAAGTGTCCAGTTCTTACCCTCCTCATAAAGAGAAATTTGCTATAAGGAAATAAACAACACCTGAAGAGATTTCCAGTGTTCTCTGTGACATTTAGTTCTTTAACTCTCTTGTCCTTATTTTTATACAGACACATTTCTCTGTCAAAGCAGCCATATATTTCGGTTGCAATTGGCTTGGTATGTATTTCATTCCAACAGAAGTTCCTGCCTGAAGCCACTTACTCTGTACTAATAACTCTGTAACTAGCACTAACGTGGTCCTGGCATTTACCTTCACGGTAGCTAGTAAAACATCTACCCCTCCACGGAGACATTCCCATTCCTTCTGTCTAACACCCCCCCCCACACTTCAGCTACAAGTGAGCTACTTACCATGGTCGGGTATCAGGCCAGTTCCCGGCCGCAGAAGAAGAAGAACTTTATTTCCGCCGGCCTGAATGAGCTCAATTGCTCGCGTGTGTGTGATGCCTTGGGTAGGCTCCCCGTTGATTTCAACAATCTGGTCACCGACCTAGACAGGGACACCACAGACACAACGTCAAACTGTGCTGCTCTCCCGCGCCACGCAACCTTGCTGCGCGACCGCTTGCGTCTGTAAAGCAGTGCGTCCGTGCGCTGCGCTCAGGGTAGTGGGTGGGGAGCGGGCAGACGGGAGCTACTGGAAGAGAAATTGTCCAGTTTTATTTGCTCTATAAAAACCCAGCACGGGAAAGCTTTACGGGACTTGTAAGCAGGACCTGGACATCTCGAAGTCAAGACTCAGACCCAAGTTTTCCACCAATGATCGAGTGGTGGAGAGGTGGAGTCTCTCGAACCCAGACGGTAACAGAGAGCGAATGGTCAACCTGTGAAGGGAACTTTCTCACTTGACCTGAATCTTGAATTTATTTCCTAAAACCTGGGCAGAAGGGCCCTCACCTTGGAAGCCTTTCCTGACCCTCACAGAGGCCTTCCCACGCCTTTGTGTTTCCACTATTCCCTCTACTTACGAGGCATTTGATAAATGAAATAGGTTAAAACTGAGAAAAATGCAGCCTGGAGAATACACTAATTATTATTTACAACTAACATCAGGCTCATGCTTCATGAGTTTCTAGAAAACAAACAAAACTAGGGATTAGAATAAGATGCCCCAGTAACCACTGCTATTTACTAGAAATGTCGGTAATCTTTTTTTTTTTTAAGAGAAAGGAAAAAGAGGGATAAGTCAAGTATAACTTTTGCAAAGGACTGAATATTATTTTAAATCCATGTGAAGGTGACCAGCAACTGAAGGGCATCGACTTTGAATCAGCAAAACCTGAACAATGGAAAATTGCTGAAGTTCCAAAAAGCAATTTAAATATTTCTAAGAGTACATGGGAACAATCTAGAACTAATACAACAGCAGAGGATGCATCAGTTATTTAACGAAGGCTGCTGGGGCAGCTCTGGTCGCGGAGGCAGTCCCCACCTGGGGACACTGGCTTTGGAGTCACGTGGGGGGCTCCCCGGCTCCCCGCTTCCTGGCGGAATGGCCTCTTTTCCTTCCCTGTTCAGTGGGGATAATTTTAGTACCTACCTCCTGGGCTGGTTGGCGGATTTAATGATATGAAACATGATGAACACACCAAGCACAAATACATGTTAGTTTCAAGCTATTTTCTGATTTTTTTTCCTTTTTTCCTCCCCCTATTTTCTGATTTTTTTAAGAAAAATCTAAAGTACATCAGTATGAAGATTTAACTGCACGCCACACCCCATTCTACACAATGTAATTTATTTCAAGTAAACTATGAAACAGAAAATAGAATGTATCCTGTTGGTACCTATGAAAAAGATGAGAGTCTCCCTGTGGAAGAAACGGCGGATTTTATAGAACCATTATAGATAAGTGTAACATATAAAGTTGGAGAAAAATGTCAAAAACACAACCCACATTGTAAGACAGTAATAAACATAACAGGGTAGAGAAAAATATCAAACACAGTAAAATAACCCAACACACATAAGTGAAACAGGGCAACATCCAGACTTCCCGTAAGTGAAGAATCATTTTCATGAAGAAATACGTAGAGCTGATGAACAGCACCAGACATATAATCCTGCTGATCATCAGAGATGTGAAAATTAGAGTAGACAGTAGTGGGAGCATGCTTTGGGGGTCACATCTTAAAATGTGACTGAGGTTCGAATCAATTTCCATCACGTTCTTTGGTTTAAAGTTACTGGCCATCAGCAGTGCATTTCAGTCGATCTGTCTGTTCTGCTCCCCACTCTGTCTCTGGTGAATCCTCTCACTCCCCCACACTTCTGGCCTACACCCCAGCTATTATTATTTATTAAATAAATAAAATCTTTAAAAAAAAATAAAGTTGCTGGACATCCTTAGTGATATGAAGCAAAAGATGACACCATCTGATTTTACTCACCTGTGGTATGTAGAGAAAACAAATAGATGAACTAATTAAAACAAAACCTCTTAGACTACAAGACCAATTGTTACCAGAATGAAAGGGGAAAGAGGAAAGGGTAAATTAGGGGAAAAGGGACAAAGTTACAGCAAAGGGCAGACTTCTACTTAACTCAGTATATATACATGCTGAGTATCGATGATGAACTCCTGAAATTTGTTATAATGAAATGATACTTCAATGAAAAATAAACGTGTTGTCCACACCTGTGTATTTCTTATCTTTTAGTGCAGCGAATAAATTGCAGTACAACTTGTAATTGAAAGACTTGCCACCAGGTGTCGCTTTTGTTTCACACTAAATTGGGGGTAAGAGGAAGAGAGCCAAGACTTTGGGGTGATGGTAGGTAGCCCTTAGGTTGGGGAAGGGTTCTCTACTGGACTATACAAAGCTAAAGATAAGAATCAGCAACTTGGGAGGGAAATGTAAGCATTCTTTAAAATTCTTGTTATTTTAAGAATTTTAAATGTGATAAGAATGAAATAGGGATATATCCTTTGATAAAACATTCACAAGTTCAGGTTTGCATTACTGAAAAAATTATGGGGGACAGAGGAGAGAGGCAAGGAGAGAAATAAAATGGAGGGAAAAATGAGAAAAGGAGAACCAAAAGAAGTAGGAAGAGGAGACAGAGCTTTATTCCTTTTTAAAAAAATATCTTTTTAGGTAGTCTTGCAGTTTTTAAAACCACCTTCACTAAAAATGTATTAAAATCACGAAACAACATTCCTAACACATTATTCACATCACCTTAAAACTTGTTAAGAACCGACAGGCCTCCTAAGAGAGTCAAATCAGATGGACACAAGCGGAGGCCGGAGGCCTTGGTTCAGATCACCAAGGATGCCCACACAGGGTGGGCTCTTGGACAGCCGGAGGGGGTGGGGGGGTGAGAGTGGGGGTGGGGTTGTCTTTCACCAGCTGCCACAGGCAGTGAACTCAGCAAGCGGCTTAATCTTCCTGAGCCTCAGTTTTAAACCTTAAGTGGGGATGACGCCACCTACCTCAGTTTTCCTCAGACTGAAACTAATGTAAGTAAAAATACAAGGCGCCTAGAAGACAGCAGATTCTTTACCTTTTTAAAATCTGATTCTGTCCTATATTAAATACACTGGTCAACAAATTTTTTACAAAAGTCACGTTACTGAATAAAATTAGTCATTTCCTATCAATTTGGATGTGCTAAACATGAATATGACAGTCCGATTCTAATTCTGGCTCTAGGGTTTTTTTTGTAATCTGCAATAAATAGATGTTTACATCACGAAATGCATGCCAGCAGTAATAGGCCTACGGTTAATACCTGTAAAAAATCAAGTCACAGACTACTTCTTAGATTTCTTCGCTTGTCTCTTGCACAGCTGTTCAGGAGCATCTCTGGGGAGTGTCCAGCAGTAGTCAGCCAGCATCGTAGTGGACCATTTTCCCTGGGATCTTTGTTCCATTGATGTGGTATCTTGATGAAAATGTTCGTCATGTTCATCACTACCTAGACCACAGTTTTCAGGGAAGAAATCCAGATGGGAATGAAGAAAGTGGATCTTTAGAGACATAGTGCAGCCAAGTTTCTGAGACTGCTTCAGCATGTCTTCTACTAGTTCCTTGTAGTTTTCTGGCCTAACATTCCCAAGAAAGTTTGTAGACACTAGGCGACAAGCATTCCATGCTTGTTTTGCATCACCCTGCAGCAAGCTGTTGAACCGGTCATCTTTGAAGAGCTCTCGAACCTGAGGACCCACAAAAACTCCCTCTTTAATCTTTGTTTCACTGAGTTGAGGAAATTTATCATGCAGGTATCGGAAAGCTGGCGAAGTCCGTCCATGGCTTTCACGAAACTCTTCATCAAACCTAGTCTGATGTGAAGCGGTGGTAGCAGGATTTTGTGAGCCTCGATGCTGGATATTTTTCTCTCCAACTGCTACATTTTGTCTGCAAGTCCATTCCTTCCACAAGTAGTGCAATTCACTTGCTCGGCTATCCCACTCACAGAAGAAACACATGTATTTTGTATATCCCTGCTGCAGTCCCCTTAAAAGGGCAACTAGCTTCAAATCACCACCGTGCCAACTGTACCTGTTATACTCAATGAAATTCAGTAGCTGCTTTAAGTTATCATATGTCTCATTTGGACAGCATGTTCTACTGGAACAGATGGAAGATGGTTTCCAATGTGCAAAAGCACAGCCTTAAGACTCACTTTCGAAGAGTCTAGAAACAGTCTCCATTCTTGTGGCTCATGAGTGATTTCTAAGGCATTCATGAGGTCCTCAATATTGAAACAGAATGCCACAGTACTTTCCTTTCTGAAGAAAGGCTCCAACTGCTGGTGGCACTTTCGATATAAAGTAATTGTGACATCTTCTAGAAGATTCCACTGTTGGAGTCTTGATCCTAGCAATTCTGCCTTGTTTTTGGATAAGTCCAAATCATGAACCAGGTAATTTAGTTCTTGCTGTGTTAGTCTGTGTGGGGTTGATGATGCACCACTGTGAAAATCTGGATCACTGCATGCTGATGGAACAGGAGAAGAACAGGTCGGCTCACCCCTGTGCTCATCAGATGAATCAAGAGAATATTCTGCTAGAGGTTCTGGAATAGGAAGTCCCTCACCATGTGGAACTGGTCTCAACGGAGACGGAATGTTTGGGTAGACTACTCTTGACTTCTTTTGCTTTGTTATTCCGCTGGAAAGAGGAGGAACCAAGCAGAAGTAACAGTCTTTTATGTGGTTGCTTGGCTCTCTCCACACCATGGGGACTGCAAACGGCACTGATGTTGTATATGTAGCACAGCATATATGCGGGGGGCCCAAGGCTTGTCTTGGTCACCAACCTTACATCCGAAGTCAAGATGATAAGCCTTCTTCACTTGAGAAGTGATACTTTTCTTCTGGTTAGCAAATGTCACTTCCTCACAAATAGAGCAGAAATTGTCCACGCTATTAACGCACTTTTGAGGCATTACTGTTCTGTATTGTGCCTAAATGGATAAAATAATAAGAGTTCTATGGAACAGTAAAACTGTCTCGCACAAAGTCTGAAATATTTTCAATGTTCAGCCTTTCCAACAGGGCTTTATATAGTGCGCTGCTGACGTCAGCTTACTTCAGCAACTGCCAGGCAGTAGTATTGCATTGCATCAGAAAATAATGAAGTCAACTCTGGATGATGTGTGTATGATGGTATTATGCAATGCGATGCAATATTACATCATTCTAGGCTGATTTAGGATGTTGTTGCAGTCCTACTAGATAAATGTGCATGGTGAAACATATAAAATGAGTTATATGAAATATCTTCAAAACAAGAGCTAATAAAATTTTTTCGAGGTTATATTCATGTTCAGCACACTAAGATACTACAGATTAGGGCCTTTTTAAGTCAGTAACGATCTCACTGTTGACCAGTTACATTTAAACATTGTTCCCTATGGGGAGCCTTTACATTCAGTGGCTTATTCCCTTGGTCCAAAACATCTTTTTCTCCCTCTCTAAATCATAACTAGATTCAAGCTTATGGCTCACTAAATTTACAGGTGCTCTCAGTGACTGTCCATCTATATTACAATCTAATATTTTCTTGTTTTAGTGGATTACACTGTTACATCACTTGCTAATTGCTTCATTATCACAAGTTCTGTCACTTAGCGATAAGTTCTTGACCCTAATTTTAATCATTAAAAACCCCCAAACTTTCATTATGCGGAAGTTTTATCCATCCGTCCCACTCCATCGACAAGCATCTAGGAGCACCTACTGCGAACATTCAAGGCAGGTGCTACTGGTGCCTGGAATAATGGGTGCAGGACACAAAGGGCAGATGTCAGCCTCACGGAAAAAGCAAGGGCAGAGGGGAGGTAGACAGGGAAGCTCGGCTGGCTCCACCAGGCAGCAAAATCCCGAGATACACTCAGCATCTGGCCATGGCCCTCAGAGTAAGTTCTTACGAATACCAATGTGATGTGGAAAATTCAAAACTGTCATCACCAGGGAAGCCCCTTCTCATCAGTAGAATACATCATCCAAAAACTCACGAAGCTCATTTGCTTTTCTGTTAAGTTTACTCACTTAACAAGTAAACAAAGCAAAATAAAAATCAACTTTTTCTGATGTCTACTGGTTGTACAGGAGGACAGGGTACTCTTAAATGGCTGGGGGAGGGCTGCCTGTCTAGAATTTAAAACTGTTAGCTTACAACCTAACCAAACAGTAAATTTATTATTTAAATCGAGGTCAGGAGATTTTTTTTTTTTTATGGAAGAATTCTTTAAGAAACACCCATAGAAGGAGGGCCCCATAAACAATGTGGTTTTCAAGACCTTCCAAAGTACAGTATTTTAGAACAGAGAACGCTATGCTGGAACTCACTGACGTGAATCCTGGCCTCCAAATAATGGTAAAGGATGGGGGAGCCATTCTCTTTGATCTCTGGCTACCTCTAGATGCAGCCAAGAGTAAAAATAGAATCCTGGGACTGCTGTTTCTTGGAAGACATCAAAGATTGTTTTGTCCTGTTGTTTTCCCAAAAATACTTAGTAAGATCAAAGGACATTTAATCTATTGATCCATTTACTCTCAAACGTCGACTATGATTTTTCTCACTGACCAAATTCAAGATGGCAGCAGGAGCAGAGCTGGTGGCGCACAGTGGGAGACGGGGGGTGGGAAGTGGCAGAAAGCTTTGGCTTTCAGGTTTTAGAGCTAGCAGATCTTGCTGTGCAGGTTCAGGAGGCTTCTGCATCCCTTTTCACCAACTATTTCCAACAGTTGCCAACCTGGCGCGAGAAGCCAAGGTACAGACGAAAGCCAACTCACGTGGACGCGGCCGTCTTTGAGGGCGGGCCCCTCCTCCGCTAGCCGCAGGATGAAGAGCCCCATGTTGTACTCCTTGCCCCCGCGCAGACTGAACCCGAAGCCCCGGGGGCCCCTCTCCAGCTCCACTGGGTAACAACCAAGGCTCTGGGGAGAGAGGTGTAAGAAAGACAAGCGTTTGTGGCCGGCTACAGTTACAGCCTGAAGAAAAGCTACTTTTATCGCTGGCAGAAATGATCTGTACACCGTGAAGAGTGGTTGTGCGACTCCCTCAGTTTTGTAAATGCGGCCCGAGTTAGTCTGAAGGTTACACATTTTCTCTCAGTGAACCAGCGTGCCGCTGAGCAACAGAACTGCTACTTGGAAAGCCCTTCCTGCAAGCAGGTTGTGACTAGCTTTTATGACAGCGACAACAACAAAAACCAAACTCAAACCGTGACCAGCTAAGGCGCTGCCACTCCCAGGACTTCACCAGGGCTTGGAATTCCTCCCACTGGAGGGGCAACTTCTCTTTCACTCTTTACATTCGCTCAGGGAAGCGAACAGTATGCCAGACACACAGTAGGTGCTCAAGAATTGTTAAGTCTGGAGACGAATTTATGTCAAGTGACCGGAAATCAAAGTCCCCGGTGTCGGCGAGAGCCAGCTGGGCGGGGGCGCGGGAGTACCTGGCTGTGCCGGCCGCCCACGACGGAGATGACCGCGGTGTCGGGCTGGGCCAGGTGCCGGTGGTCGGACCACGAGTGTCTGTAGGTGTCTTTTCCCACCTCGCCTTCCAGGGCGCTTCTAGAGGAGAGACACCAAGTTACTCTCGGAAATGAGAAAACAACAAATAGTCTCAGGGCCTAGGCGGATTAATGTCTTTTAAAAGCCACGCCACACCATGCCCTCTGTGGCAGCGGCTTAAAGACAGACGACAGCCAGAGAGGTGCCAGGCAAAACCCGCCTTTGGCGCCGGCACAGCCCGGGGCCGTCAGCATCGCCTCGGCCTTGCTTTGCTGCGCAGCGAGGCTCCGGGATTTGCATCGAGGGAAACTGCATTGAAGCGACTGCACCACAGGGCAGAGCAGCTGACCTTGTCCCAGCGAAACACGGTGTCCCTGCAGCCCCAGCATCTGAAGGTGCTGGATTTCTGGAAGTTTAGTTTCTGTCTTGTGGTGAATATTTTCAACCCAAGTGGAAAGAAATATACATAAAGACAGCTCGGCTCAGGGGGCCTGAGCCACAGCCACCCCGATGGCTGTCTCCGAAACCAGGAGGCAGCCAGACGAGCAGCCCTGTCAGTCTCTCTGGTCCCCCCTGGTCAGGGCAAGATGCTGGGCCAGGACGGAGCTGGGGGAGGGCTGAAGGTGCTGAGGAAGTAGAGGGACGGGGCGCTGTGTGAGGCTGAAAGAGGCAAGATTTCTCATGTTGCTGGCTTCTGCATACAGTGTGGGGCAAGAGGGGAGAGTGGGGCGATGAGGAGAGAATAACCAAAAGCTGTGACCAGCCCTACCTGTCCCCAGTCACGTGGTTGGCCTGCGACTGCCCCAGGGGCCGGTGCTGCAGGGCCGGGCTTTGCCGGGCTGAATTTGTTCCTGATGGTGGCCCGTGGTGCTCTGCCCCGATGAGAAAAAAACAGAAATAGGAATTTGTACATAAGGCGTGAAGGCAAGTAGGTCTCCGGAAGGGAGACTGGACTGTGGTTGCCGCTCCCCAGCCTCGCATGCGCACTGCCTGGACTGCAGCGCCAGCTTCTGATTAACGTTTATGCTGGGAGAGAACAGGGCTCGTGTTCTTCCTCTGCGTTTTGGTCACTACACAACACGAAAGTCACAAGTGAACGTACATAATCACCAAAGAGCAGAGGCTACTCTGTGGGTCTCGGAGCGCACCCCACAACCGCGAACCCCACATCCCGGGTGATGAGGAACACGAGGCCAGGGCGCAGCTGACGCGCAGGTGGGCAAACCCGCATGTCTAACACGGCGACAGTTGTTCTACCGGACTCGGAACACCAGAGACAAACTGACAGCAGCATCCTGAGCATGGACAAGTGTTTATGAAGATGGTACGCTTCAGCTTTCTAAGAACACAACTATCAGCTAAAAAGTAACATTTGCGTCTGAGTTACTCCCTGCAGCTCCCGGTCCCCCGTGATCCTTGAAGGCGGAGGTAGTAACCAAGCCCAGTCACCGCCTGCATCTAGGACTAATTGGCAAGAGGTGGGTAATGAGAGTTAAAGGGACGGCGATGGCTAGGAGAGGTATGTTTTTAAAGCTGAAACTTTCCAATGTCTTACGCTGTCTAAATAACAAAGCATGGGACATCTGAAGTATCAATGAACTCTGTGGGAGCTTGTCCATGAACTCTGGAGCAAGACCCGTGGGCTTAAGCCTGACCCCATCATTACTGTGTATTCTTGAGAAAGTTATGTAAATTCTCTGTGCTTCCAATCACCTCCTTTATAAAGGAATTAAAACCACCTCGTGGGGTTATGGGGGGTATTAAATGAGCTTATAAATTTGAATATTTAGAAGTCATTTTTAGGTTACAACATGTGGAAACTGAAGTAAACTGGATCTCAAACTATAATGGAGACAGAGAAAAGACTGGTGTTGGGTAAAGGATATGAATGTTTATGAAGTGATTTCTTGAGCAAGTTGACACTTCAGGCTTTACTACTTGAGTCACTATTTTATCGGTTGGACTGAGCTGTTTCTCTAAAGTTCTTGGGATGAAAAGCATGGATAAATAATTTACTTTTATTGAAGAACTTCTTCCACCTGGAAGCTAGGAAACACTGAACTGGCAGGTGGGGGCGTAACAAGTGGCAGGAGAAGAAAGAGCAGAGGGCTGGGTTGTGGGGGCTGAGGGGTCCCAAGGGCCAGACGACACTACCCGGCTGTTGAGTCCACCTGGACTTCACCTATGGACCAGCTGTAGCGATGGAGGACCAGTCTCTACAGAACTTATCCAGCGGGCTGTCTTTCCTCTTTAACGACAAGTGCTACAGGAGGAGAGAGTGGGCGATGAACCTTTAACATTTGGGGTGACCTAGAAATTTGTTTGCTGCTCTTTTATGTAACTATCACAAATTTTATTTTCCTAATGGATGGATTAGCCAGCTATTTATACTGGCCTCCCAAGTGGTCTCCTTGACACCAAGCTTGTCTTTATTCTGCTTCCAGACATAACACGTAGTTATTAATATGCCACCGCCTTACTTAAAGACCCAGGTGACTACTGTTCACTAGATACTACCCATACTTATTACCTGGGCACTGCTGCCTTCCCGCCTGCTCACCTACTGTTCAGAATGTCACCTCCTCTGTGAAATTTTACTTGGTTTCTTAAGCATACCATTTTAATAGCACTTACCACATCAGGAAGAGCTAGTTGAATACCTGTCTCTTGTGCTATAACAGGAACTCGTTGTCTATGGAATCACACCTCATTTACCTTTCTATGGTCCCACTAGAAATTCCCAGAACTCCCTCCACCTCTGCTTACTTGGCATGCTATTTTCATGTTCCTCTCCTCTACAACTGAACTCCTGGTCTTTAATTCTCTTCTGTCACTGTAAATTCGTAACTACTATGAGGGGAATGGAAAGTGATGGGGGAATTATATCTATCAAGAAGATGATGGGGAGGCACTTGCATCTTTGCATGACTTCAATTTAGAAAGATTTTGGCTTCACTGTGTGGCTAGAAGCAAGGCGTGTCTAACTCCAGTGCAGGCCAGTATAAATGAACTGATCAATTCCAAGTTTCCTGTCTTCTCGAAGAGGAGGTGCCACTGGCAGGTAAAAGGTACCACAAGCTGGTGTCCACTTTTCCAGTTACACATTTTTTTCCTTGCTTTAATATTCATAAACTTTCTATCATTGGCATTCTTTTCACTTTTAGCCCATCAACCATGCTGTATGGCTTCTCCAATTTATTTCTGTGTTAAATCTGTTCCATTTCTGAGAGTTGAATATTTATTCCATGATATCAAACAGACCTATATTCTAATTTTACTTGAAAATTCTTCAAGTAGTAAAGATGTGTGTTAAGTATATCTCTTCTATTCAATGAGAATTAAACATTTGCTGGGGTTTCTATCCATAACTACTTAAGACAAAGTATACTGTTGAAGGCTAAATACAAAATGCCACAGCTAAACTACAGCAGCAAACATTATCATGTGCTGGGAATTATCTTTACCAAGAATCAGTAAGAACCTTATGAGAGAACTTTTTGAAACTCTATTAAAGGATATGAAAGATGATCTGAACAACTGAGGAGACATCCCAAGCTCTTAGATGGGATGACTTAATTTCTGTAGGTATAAACATAGCCAAAGTTAATATATATGTTCGATATATTCCAATAAAACTTGTGCTTTGTTGTTGCTATTTGGAGGAGTTTAAAAATTTGGTGTAAAACTTTTTATGAAAAGTTTCTTGAATGTCTAGTAAATTTGGGGTTAACAGGGGAGAGGAAAAAGACTTGCCTTAAAGAGACAGAAATAATATACCACAAGTTACTGATGAAATAAATATATATCCCAAGAACAAATAACCCAATAAAACAGAATAGAGAGACTGGTGACTCAAGTTTAAGGCAGAAGTGAATATACAGAATCAATGGTTCCATAAATCAAAGAGGAAAAGAAGCGCTGTTTTAATAGATGGCACTGGAAAAACTGGTTCTCTCTGAGATTAAGAAATAAAACCTAATCCCTTCCAAGCTATGTACAAAGGTAGATTCCAGGTGGATTAAAGATCTAAATGCAAAAGTATTAATCTAATAGAAAACAATGTAAGAGAAAGATATATGTGACATGTAGTGGAGAAGGATGACATATTTTGTAAAAGATTTATTTATTCAGACAGAATTGGGGTGTAGGCCAGAGGTATGGTGGGGTGAGAGGATTCACCAGAGACAGAGTGGGGAGCAGAACAGGCAGATCAACTGAAATATACTGCAGAGGGGAGCAGCAGGGGAGACAGGAGAGGTCTGCTGCGCCATGTGGGTCAGCTCCCTCACTGGGGATCAAACTCTTGAAGTGGCTGCCGATAGCTTGATAGTGCTAAGACTTTAACCCCTCCCTGTGCCACCAGGGAGGCCCAGGATGACTTATCTTAAATAAAACATCAAGCGCATAAGCCAGAGGGTAAAAACTGACTAACCTGATTATAGCTGAACTGAGGATCTTTGTAGAATGACAGACACCATGGTGAAAGTTACTATGCAGATGATAGGAGAAGATATTTGTACTTACTAAAAGTAAACTGGGGCCTCCCTGGTGGTGCCAGGGGTTAAGTTTCAGCCTATGAAACTATCCACAGCCACTGCAGCATGAGTTTGATCCCCGGCCAGGGAGCTTCCCACATGGTGCAGCAGACCTCTCCTGCCTCGCCAGCTGCTCCCCTCAGCAGTGTGGTTCAGTGGATCCACCTGTTTTGCTCCCCACCCTGTCTCTGGTGAATCCTCTCACCCTCCCCACCCCACCCACACCTCTGGCCTACACCCCAGCTCTTGCATGCATAAATAAATCTTCAAAAAAAAATTAACTGGACTAAAACCTCTTAATTCACAAAGAATCCCTAAGTATCAACAAGAAAGAGAGAGAAGCCCCACAAGAAAAATGAGTGAAGCACATGGACAGGTACTTCACAAGAAGAAAAAAACCCGCAACACAAGCATCTAAAGAGAAGCTCAAATTCATGGGTCATCAGACATCCAATTAAACGGCAGGATAACACTTTTCTTACGTGGCCAGTCTGAACTGAATAATGTCAAGTGCTGGCAGGGTGCGAAGGCACAGGAAGCTGTGATGTTCTGCCGGTGGGGGTGGGGGCGGATGCAGCTATGGGGGCAGTCTGACAGAAGAGAACTCAGTTAAATTAAGCCAATGTGGACCCCTGGATCAAGCAATTGCACGCCAGGAAATTCTCAGGCTGTTTTCTTAGGTACAGACATGAGGCTGTAGCAAGGTAGTTTGGGGTAATATGGAGCTGGACACAAGGTGGTTTCTCAAGGAGATGCAGACAGCTAATGTGTGGTAAGTGCACCTTATGGGAAACTGTTAAGTAGCTAAAAACAACTATGTTCACCCAGCAACATGGATAAATCTGTAAAGCACGTGATGCTACGATGTCAAGAGCACAAGTAACCATAGGAAATACAGGTGAACTGGACATTGTCAATATTAAATTTTTGTGCATCAAAGGACAGCACCAAGCAAGAGTAAAGACAACCTGTTGATTGGGAGGAAATACTCGCAAACTATATATTCACACAGGGATCCAGTATTAGAATATAAGGAAGAATACAAGGAATATAAGGAAGTCTTATATAAGGAATATATATAAGAATATAAGGAAGTCTTAAAATTCAACAATGAAAAAGACAACTAGCCCAGTGAAAAATGAGCAAAGGATCTGAATAAACATTTGTCCAAAGAAGATATACAAATGGTTGACAGCGATGAAAAAACTATCAATGCTGTGAGTCATTAGGGCAATACAAATCAAAGCCACAATGAGATACCACTAGAATGGTTCTAAATAAAATAAAACAAACAGAAAATAAGTGTTGGTGAGGATGTGGAGAAACGGAAGGGCCACACATTGCTACAGGAAGCAGCCTGCCAGTTCCTCCAAATATTAAAGACAATTACTATAAACGCAGTAATTCCACCCCTAGGTAATACCAAAAGTGGAAACATACAACTGCACGAAAACCTGTAGACCAATGTTCATAACAGCATATAGTAACACAGTAGTCACAATAGTAAAAGAAAAAAAAAAAAACAGAAACAGCCTAAGTGTCTATCAGTTGATGAAGAGATAAGCAAAATAAATGTATACATAATGGAATAATATTCACCAGTAATAAAAGGACAAACTATAATATGGATGAGGCTTGAAAACATTCTAAGCCAAAGAAGTCAGATACGAAAGGCCATATCTTAAATAACTCCATTTATGAGATGTCTCACAAATCCAAAGATCCAGAAAGTAGATTAATGGCTTTTTGTAGGGGAGATAGAATGTTTTGGAATCAGTGGTGAAGGCTGCACAACTTTGTGAGTATACTAAAAGCCAATGAACAATATACTGTAAAAAAAATGAATTTTACAATATATGAATTAAGTCTCAAGAAGGAAACAAACAAAAAAAAAGACACGACAACTCAATGCCATGGCAGATCCCCAACTGGATCCTGGAAGAGTAAAATGACATTTTTTTAAAAAAAGTATTTGATTCTGAGCAAAAACAAAAAAATAAACCAGTACAAAGTCTGTAACACAACACTATGTATATAACTCAAAAATGAATGCCAACACACAGGAATTGTCTTTTAAAGGACACAAAAATAAGATGAGGCTCATAAAACACATCGGAACGGTTGTCAGTGGGAATAGGGAGAAAAATGAGTGTGGAAATAGAGACAAAGAGGAATAAACAGAGAAATAGGAGACAAAGCAAAGATTACGGCAGCAGCTCCATAAGCACCCAACAGAGCCCTTGGTAGCCTTTGGTGACTTGTTAACTCTTAAAAATGAAATGGACAAGACCTGACACAAAGCTAGAAATCAAATGTAAGAATAAAACGATCGAAAGATTTCTTCACGGTAAGCAGAAAAATCAGGCGTATTCACATTACGCTCCACACTGGAGACGAGATGATGGCGGGAGGTCTGGGGGGACAGGCTTCGCAGAAGGGGAGCAACAGGGGGATGGGGGCGGGGTCGAGGACAAGCACCAGGGCCTCGTGTGAGTTTCTACACCAGACGCCATACTCAGCTTGGGAGCTTGGTTAGCCATTTCTTTGGCGAAATAAACACAAATGTTGAATAGTATCTAGCAAAAGGGGAAAAACGCATAGAGGAAACTTATTTCTACATTTCTCATTACTGGTGAGTTACTTAGAGAAGGCAAGAGAAGCAGGTGTGAAGAAAGGCAGCTCCAAGCTACCGTTCTGAGAGTGTGATTTCTGAAAAAGATTTAGAGCTAAAATATTCGCTTGATTAGTGTAGTTCATAGATTTCACATTGAATACAGAGAAACCTGGAGGACTTAAGACTCCATGAATGAGCTTTTTGTGAACAGAAAGAACATCTTCTATTATTTTTACCCCAGAGAAAATGAGTAGAGTTGAAAGTCTCCATGGTTTATTAAAAAGCTAAAACATAATAGGGGGCCTCCCTGGTGGCGCAGTGGTTGAGCGCTGCGCTGTGGAACTGTTGGCAGCCGCGACACGGGTTCGACACCTCGCCAGGGAGAATCCCACATGGCGTGGCAGACCTCTCCTGCCTCGCCCGCTGCTCCCCTCAGCAGTGTATCTCTGATCTGCCTGTTCTGCTCCCCACTCTGTCTCTGGTGAACCCTCTCGCCGCCCCACACCTTTGGCCTGTTCCCCAGCTTGTATGTATAAATAAATCTTAAAAAAAAACAAACTAAAACATAATAACATAATGTGTAATCACTTAAGATTTGATTTTACACGTCAAATGTGATTATACTTTAAGGGGCGGAGCCTGTATATGAAATAATTTTAACGTGTCTATTGCTAGGGAGTTTCCTTCCACTCTCCTGCTTTTTCTGAACACTGACTGGCACTATCTAGGAAACTAGAAGCGCCTGAGCCTGGATGTCAAAGCTAACTTTTACTCTGAAACAATGACGGAGTAATTTAGGATAACCGTTCAGAGAAAACTCCATCTGCAATAAAGGGGGGCTTGGGGGGGAAATACACTAAGAGGACGGAGAGGTTACTTTACTGAACCATCTACCTGCAGGCAGTTCCCTGCACACCTGTGGGTCAGTCAGCTCTGGGATATGTACAGACATGGAGAGTAAGCTTTGGGAAATTTTGTGACAGTTTGATGACATTTTGTCTTATTTTTTCACTTAGCATTTATTGTCTTTCACAAAAACATTGGCCCATGATAGACTGGGGCACAACCCATAGCTCCTCTACTATAGTTTGAGAAACATTGATCTCTACTACTGCTGTTTCTAGCACCTTCTACCACTGCTGCATGCCAGGCATGGTACCGTAAGTGCACTACATCCATCACCCTCAGAGCCACCATGATGTTCTTCCCTGCGGCTCTGAGACCTGCTTTTTTAATTGGGCCACAGAATAAGTTTAAGATGAAAAAGCAGGCTATAGCGATCTTGGTAAAGAAACTGAGAAAAGGGCCTCCCTGGTGGCAAACAGGTTAAGTGCAGCACTGTGGAGCTGTCTGGAGACATTCAGTGCGGGTTCGGTCCCCAGCCAGGGAGATTCCCACATGGTGCAGACCTCTCCTGCCTTGCCTGCTGCTCCCCTCAGTAGTGTACTTCAGTCAATCCACCTGTTCTGCTCCCCACTCTGTCTCTGGTGAATTCTCTCACCACCCCACACCTCTGGCCTACACCCCAGCTTGTATGCATAAATAAATAAATCTTAAAAAAAAAAACTAAAAAAAAAAAAGAAGAAAAGGAAATCTGCACTAAAAGTAATGTTCATTCAAAAAAAAAAAAAAACCCAACAAAAATCTTAGTTGAGCACTTACTATGTACCTGACAGTGTTTTGAGTATTAGAATTTAGCAATGAGTGTGGCAAAATTTCTAACTTCATGACTTTCGTGACTTGACCCTGGGAGTAGTTGGGGCGATGGGCCATGAATAAATAGTTAAATGATCTCAGGCAGAGATAAGGGCAATGACAAAAAGTCAAGCAGGGTAGGGCTTTGAGAAGGACAGGAGCTGGCAGGGGGAGGGTTAGCTCCTGCAGCTGGGAAAGGTGCAGTGGTTGGGAAAACAGCAGCCACACTGCCTGCCTTGAATGCCGTTCATGTCCCGGGCCAGGGACCTAACTGCTCTGTGAGTCAGCACCTCACCTACAGAAGGGGAAAATAACGGTGTCTGCATAGGATCACTGTATTAAGCGAGGAGTAGATACAGTGTTTAGGACAGTTCCTGCCACATATTACTCATTAAATACATCCTTACGGGGAAGATTTGAGCAGAGACCTGAATGAGGGAGTCAGCCGTGCAAAGAAGTGATGAAATAATGATTGCTACCATGAGGGGGGGCAGCTCGGGGCGTCTACGCAGATTACGTACACTGTCACGTCAAGCCTCTCTTGAAACTATTATTTCCATTCTAGAAGTAGCCTTGTTCTATTGGGTTTATGTTGCTTCTGCTAGGCACTGGCACAGAACTGAAAATCTTCTGACCTTGACTTTGTTCACTCATTCAACCATTTGTTCAATCATCCATTTACTCATTTCTTCACTTGAAAAATATTTTACACTGTTGGTAGGGATGTAGACCGGTCCAGTCCCTGTGGAAAGCAATGTGGAGGTTCCTCAAAAGACTAAAAATGGTGCCTTCCTGGTGGCACAGCGGTTAAGCACTGTGCTGTGGAGCTGTCAGCAGCGGCGACGTGAGTTCGACGCCCGGCTGGGGAGATTCCCACATGGCGGGGCAGACCTCTCCTGCCTCGCCCGCTGCTCCCCTCACCAGTGTGTGTTTCTGTTGATCTGCCTGTTCTGCTCCCCACTCTGTCTCTGGTGAACCCTCTTGCTGCCCCAGGCCTCTGGCTTGTATGCATAGATAAATGACCTAAAAAAAAAAAAAAAGGACTAAAAATGGATCTGACACACAATCCAGCAAGCCCACACCTAGGTTTCTTCCCAAAGAACTTTTTCTTCCCCCCAAACACTAATTTAAAAGAAAACCTGTACTCTGATGTTTGCTGCAGCACCATTTACAATCGCCAAGCTACAGAAACAACCGAAACGCCCCAAACAGATGAGTTGACCGAGAAGATGTGGTCTATACACACAGAACACTACTCAGCGGTCAAAAAAGATAGACTCATGCCATTTGTGGCAACACGGATGGCGCTGGAAGGGATGATACTCAGGGAAATAAGGCAAAAGGAGAAAGATAAATGCCAGATGGTGTCACATATATGTGGAATGTAGAGAAACCAAACCAAGGGACAAACTTTAAAACTAACCCTTGAAAACTGACCACAGATTCGAGGCATCCAACAGGGGCGGGAGGGAGGGTTAGAAATGTGGAGAGAGCACAATGGACAGTGGTGGACTATGGGTACTTCGCTGGTGGGAGAGCTACAGAGACCACACCTGAAAGGAGAAATATTACCAAGGATGTAAGACAATGGTACTTCAGTAATAAAACCACAAAAGGAAGAATTAATTAAAAGAAAATGATGAGATAATAAAAAAAAAACCTGTCTTTACTGAGCGCCTGCTAAGTATCGTGCAGTGGACAGCATTTTCCTTGTCTTCAGAGTAGACCAATTTAAAAGGGAGACAGTTACATAAGACGAATGTTCATTTCAAGCAGCTACCACAGGCTTTGCATAGATTACTTTACTTAACCTTTAGAACTATCTGCACGAAAAGAAAAAGAAAAAAGAAAGTACTTGATGCGCCCAGAATAATTTGCTGCACCAGAAAAGTAAGTTATTCTGGGCTCATCTTGTATGGCCTTTGCGCCTGTGACAGAGTGACCTCAAGGAAGCAGGGCCATCTGTCACAGGACAGAGAAAGTTAGAGGTGCTCCCCCGAGCCAAATATGAGAATTAAACGTCAAAATAAATACTGACGACAATAGATAACCTCTGAGTACAATAGGAACCCACAGGGACATTAAAAAATGAAAGGCATGATTGATATTTTATCTATTAATTTAGAGGTCAATAAACTGTCAAAAGCATTATGGTAACTATTTCTGGCTTCCTGGGACGTTCTTTGTCACAACTATTCAAGCCTGCCTGTAAGTGGGAAGGTAGAGAGAAGCTATACCAAAAGGGCTTTGACTGTTCCAAGGTCACCGTCAGAGGCAGGATTGGGTCTGTGTGCATAACTTCTGTGTTAAATATTTAAATCATATCATGTTCTTTGTAGGAGAGAATAATTTGCTGTCAATTATAATAATCTTATTCTAATTTTATAGAATAACCTTATTCTAATCTTATAGAATAATCCTATTCTAATATGATTTCTTACTCTAATGTTATGTAATAATCTTATTCTAAATATGCACTCAATATCTTCCTCTCATCAGCAATAGCAAACACTGAAGTATGTCCAGCCCATGAGTCTGCACCACCTACGACGGGGCAGGCGTACTTAGCGTGGCGGGGGACCCAACAGCTTCCAATGTAACGCTGACGTAAAGAGATCCACGTGAAAAAGACCTGGATCATTCAGACCTACTAATTTCCAGGTAAAACTGTCATGGATGACTGAGGGATTCAACCTTTGAGTGAGGGAAGTAACCCCAGATGTGAGGCAAACAGCACGAGAACTAGAAGTGGAGCCTGAAGATGTGACTCAGTTGCTCCAATCTCATGATAAAACTAAGAGACGAGGAGTTGCTGCCAATAGAGGAGCAAAGAAGAGGCTCTGAACCCTGTTGAAATGACAACAAAGGCCTCAGAATATTAGTAAACTGCGGTGATGGGGCAGCAGCAGGGTTTGACAGGCTGAGCTCTAGTTGTGAGAGGAGCTGTAGTGGGGGTAAAACGCTAGCACAGCATTGCGTGCTACAGAGAAACCTGTCCTCGAAGAGTCAGCTGACGGGGCAACTTCACTGTGTCTTATATCTTATGTCTTATGTCAAGAAACGTCCCAGCATCCTCTGTGGTCAGCAGCCATGAAGAGCGATACAAGATCCTCCACCAGCAAAGAGATGATGACTCTCTGGAGGCTCAGTTGATGGCTACCATCTTTTAGTAACAATGTATTAATAAATGTGCATTATTGGGGCCTCCCTGGTGGCGCAGCGGTTGAGCGCTGCACTGTGGAGCTGTCAGCAGCGCGCCATGCGAGTTCGACGCCCGGCCAGGGAGATTCCCACATGGCGCGGCAGACCTCTCCTGCCTCGCCCGCTGCTCCCCTCAGCAGTGTATTTCTGATCTGCCTGTTCTGCTCCCCGCTATGTCTCTGGTGAACCCTCTCGCTGCCCCACACCTCTGGCCTGTATCCCAGCTTGTATGTATAAATAAATAAATCTTTAAAAATAAATACAAATAAAATAAAAAATAAATGTGCATTATTTCACAGCAACATGGGTGGAGCTAGAAGGGATCATGCTCAATGAAATAACCCAGAAGGAAAAGAAAAATATCAAATGGTTTCTTTCACTTATAGGAGGAATATAGGGGAACCAAACAAGAGATCAGGAGCAAAAAATAATAACAGCAACAACAAAACAAAAACTAGCAGGCAACCAGAAATGAGAGACATTCATAGAGGGAGGGGGAGGATAAGGGTTCAAAACAGGGGAGAAAAGAGCACAAGGGATTATGGTGATGGTTCACGGGTGAGTTTGTGGTGGGTCACCCACGGGGAATACATAATAATGTAAAAGATATAAGTAAAAAAATACATATTAAAAATATAAATTTTTTTAAATGTGCATTGTGCTAGAGAACATAATGTTATCGCAGAATTATATTACAGCGTAATGTAAACTTTGCTGCACTGGGAAAGAACAGGCGTGACACGCTTTCCTGTGGTCTCACACCTAGCTGGCCAGGTGCCTGAGGTATGGCTCTATGGTGTGTGCAAGTACTGCAGCAGAAACAGGAAGGAAGATTACAGAAATAAAAGACCTGAAAACTGAATAGATTAGAGGATTAAGGGGAAGGATGAGATAGGAATATGCATTATACAGTTCATGAAATTTTAACATCAAAGACTGACCCTTTCCTACATCTGCTGTTTTTGGTTCTTGTTAGTTTCACAAAATCAGGAAAAAGGATGTGAGTATCAGGTAGTGATGCCTTGGAATTCATAAACAAAGAACATAAACGGGTTCCTAATCAGAAATTCTTAATGAGCAAAAGGCCGCTTTACAGCAAGGCAAGACACTAAACATGTTCCATGCCCTCCATAGCGGGCCTCCAACCTATGCCCTTGGCCCCTGTTCACGCAGCAGCTGCCCAGAACTAAGCCCAGTCCCCCCCAACCCCCCAGAAACCCCTCCTGGCATGGGCCTGACATGAAAGGCTCAATTTCAACAGCGACTTGCTTTGAACTTGGTAGAGAATTTTCTCTCCCTGAAGCAGAGACACATTATTTTAAGGAAATAAGACAGGAAAAGTGTGACCAATCTCTTTCACTTCTGGGTGCTTGCTACACCAGCACGTAAATCAACGGCCCCCACTCACCAGGTGGGTTATTTTTCTCAAGTTACGATGACTTTATAACAAACTGTCATTTTAAGTTCATCAAATGGAAAAGGCAAAGAGTGAGAGTCCGGGGTCTTTAAGTGGCCCTATCCTGCAATGACCTTGACAGTGAGGGAGGAAGCCACCGCCTCCCCTCTGTGCCGGCAGCTCGGGGCAGCTGGGTCTCCCGGTTCCCTACCTTCTTCAGCGACGACCGTGAGCGTGACGATGACCCCGGCATCCTTGATCAGCTGGACGATGCTGTCGTGCGACAGTTCGACGATGGACTTCCCGTTCACGGCAGAGATGTGATCTCCAACTTTCAGCTTCCCACAGCGGTCAGCGGGGCTTCCTTCTATGACGCGGCCGATTTTATGAGGAATAACTGGGGGAAAAAAATCCCCAGATTTTTTTCAGCTATTTAAGCTATATGTGATACCTGTGACTTATTATCTTCATTGTCATCAGTATTTAAAAATGCAACATAACATCAAAGAACACCCTTCTAAAATATTGCAAGAGAGGCGCCATGCCAGATCACCCCATCCAATGGTAATGATTTTCACATTATCGCCCACTTTGGGCCCAAATACAGAGACCCTCTTTTCACAGCGGCAGTTGCAGCCCACAGCCCTCTGTCGTTGTCCACTTAGCACAAAGCTTTCCCGATTCTGATACAGTCACCCACAGCATCCTGCTTGCAGAACCTCACCGCTACTTAAGACAATTATTTCATCGATCTGATGTTTCTTGTTTGTCGGTGGCTGTTCAGGCTGCATCAAGTTTGTGGTTATTTTAGAAACCGCTTCAATGAGGCCACCCTTCCAGGGTGCTTACTGCCCCAGTGAACCATGTGAATTAACGAGTTCAAACTCGAATGTAGGACTCAGAAGCTACTGGTCAGAAAGTTACGTATAGTGAAATGAGCGGCCATTAAGACATCCTACTTGGCGCTACAGCAAAAGTAGATCCTTTTATTTATGCCTTTGGATCTTTTTAAAATGAGGGAAGCTGGGCAGAATCAGAACATTAAATGTTTAATGTTAAGATTATTTGGCTCGTGGAGAAAGGCCTACCGTGAATGCACAAGCCGAGTCTAAAGACAATTGCGAGCTCCTTGGTGGGGTTCTACGCCGCCTCTAGCTCTTCCGCTGATGGCTTTCCTAGGATCACTCTCCAGACCCGTGGCTGCGCTGATGGCTCAAAATGAGTTTTCTGACATTCAGGAAATCTTGTCAAAATACCTTTCATCATTTAATAAGGGACATTGATAACAGGAAACATTCTGTGTTCTCTGGGAATTTTCTTGCCTAGGTCAGTAAATTTTCCAGCCCTTGGGAAAGGGCTGCAGATTGCTACGAAAGGGGTTAATTTATATCTTAAAATGGCAGTGTGATTATGTTTAATTTCCCTAGTCAAAGAGGCTCCTTACTTGTCTTCTGAGTCACATGTAGGTGTGTGTTAGGGACATTTCAGTCACCCATCATTTGGGAGTGGAAGTTTTTCCTGGCCGTGATTTATGTCCCTATGTGACTTGGATTTTCCAGAATTACACAGTGAGGGATTTCACCTTAAAATAGAGGAAGTCAGTGTTGGAAACAAGCGCCTTTTAGCTCTGAATGATATCAAGCACTTATTACACCGATTTCATTGCAAGCAGAGTAATTAGAAAGAGCAGGATGGGCCGCAGCCTGCGCCAGGCGCCCTGAGCTGATTCACCAAGCGGCACATCAGAGACATGTGCTGAGTCATATGGCGGCCCTGCGGTGCCCTTCTCCATCAATACCTCGGTTATTCTCCTGCTTTGAAGAGATTTACTTGTACATAGAGTTCACTCTAGATCTCCTGAGAAGAAAATCATTCAGCAACTTGGCACACTGAAAGGGGTTTATTCAGACTCGGGACAGCATCAAACAGAAATAAGCTCTGAAGTCTCAGCAGCTCCCTTCTTGCCGTGTGAGCAATTGGTCAAAAGGACACGGCCAATCTCAGACCAGGCTTTCTGAAAGGCCAGCTGTCCAGGTGCAGGAAGGAAAAAGTCGTCAGGTTGTCTTGGCCTTTGTAACAGAACCATCAAAGCAGTTAAAAATAGCAAACAACCAGGAGAAAGATCATTTCTGAACCTGCTCTGAACGGACTGGGAAGTTTTGAAGGTGACGCTGTTAGCCATGGTGAGGAGGGACTGTCTCGTGGTGAACGGCTTCTAGAGTCTATAGCCATGTGCTGTACGGAGTTTATCTATCTTCATTCATCTTTGGCCTCAATCTGTCTCACAGCCGAGGAGCTTACTTAAGCCTCCTGAAACATTTCTTTTCAGGAAAAGAAAAGGGCAGTAACAGAAAATGTCCCTTTCTTAAAGAAATCCTTTGCAACCAGAACTGAGAAGTAATTAAGAAAACACTAAAAACTCCACAGTTCTGGCAAAGTCTAGCCAAGCCTTTTGCATCTTACGTGGATGTCCTTTCTGAGTACTCCTTTGCTCAGTACATGTACAAAGTGGGCGCATCCAGGAAGGAGGTGGACCTGGATCCCTCATATTTGGAAATAAGACACTGGTGGAGCATCTTAGAATTTTATAAATGGCATTAGAGATGGTACTGGGAACTTGTCTTTTGAAAAATGTCACCAGAGAACATTTTAATCAGAGGGGAAAAAATACCAAGCAGAATCTATACCAAGACCAGGTCCACAAAGAATGACCCACTAGGACAGACAGGTTTCCTGCCTCTTTGCCTGTGCTTCTCCCTTCTGGACCAACCCTTCTCTGTCATGCTTTTGCAGCAACAGCTCACTCTGAGTGGAAACTCATCCAAGCTACTCAGGGCCCTTCTAGCTGTAAGAGGTAAGTAAAGTTCCAAGAAGAATGCTTGCAGAGGTCAATCGTTGTTAACTGGCATTTTAGTGAAATGCATCCTGACTAAAAATCTCAAGTACTTTATACAAAATTCACTGACCTAATTTGCCATTCATGCTGATAATTAATGAGCTGCAAACACTCATTTCCTGCCCCACATTAGCTGTTGCCTCAACCTTACACTTCAGTTGGGCTTTCTTTCCCACCTCATTACTCAAGTATTGACAAACTTTTAAGATTCTTTTAAGAAAGCTCAAGAGATAGTGACAATTCATAAAGAGCAATGATGATACTGGTCGAAGCCACGATAAGCAAAAACAACAGCTCACGTTTATTGACAGTATAAGCTAAGGGCTTCTCAGGCAGGATCTCTTAGTCCTCACACTCAAATAAGACATCAAGTGTTATCATCATCATTTTACAGAGCAAACGAGAGCTGTCGGCGAGTAATCTGCTCAAGATTAGGCAGCTATTAAAAGCAGCAAGGGCTAGTATCCAAGTTTGTCTGATTAGAAGGCCCAACACTTTCTGACACTATCTCACACAAAGATCTAATATTAACAGTTGGCGACACCATCAACTAGAAAATGATTTAAACAAAGAAGTCTAAAATATTAAAATTTAAATATAAATGGATATATATACAAATTAAAACACATTTAATATATGAAAATGTAATAGAACTTGACATTTAAATATAAAAAATAGAAAAGTGATTAAACATATTTAAGTCTTGCAGCTTGTTTTACTGAACTACTCTAAAAGGCTTAGTTTTATGGTGAACACTGTGGACTCTCCCCTAATTTCTATAGTACCAGAAAAGGAGTATCTTCAGGGTAAAAAGTGGTCAGCATCAATCCTAATAAGTAATAGTTTTTCACTATATTTGCTAACCTGAAAGCCTGGGATGACTGCGTGGTTTCAGAGTGAGAGTAAGAATATCTAAAATGGATGACTGTTTCTGGAAATACCGATTTCCGATGATTAAAACTTAAAATTCACCTCAGGCTGTTTCTTGCATTTTTCTGACACAGGCTGCACAATCATCCTCACAGCATCAGTGACAGTTCCGGTTCCAAGTGTTACCATAGCAACTGCTTTTGGAAAATGGAAACTAGTATCGGTGAGCAGTGACCTGGCACTATTAGTAATAACTCATTCACACCACAGAGTCTGCTCCCTTTACACACTTGTGTTAATTTTCGTAAGATTTTTGCGGATTGGTTTGGCTCACCACACTCTCCTGAAAGTGTTTTTCTTTTGTGACGACGGCTTTCGTGACCATCTAGTTCACAAGGTTGCTGCTACCAAGACAGAATCAAACCCACTGAGAAAGGCAGGTGCACACTTCCACCTGGGCAAAGATTTTTATCATCTGACTTAGAAAAACAAAGTTAACAGACAAGTATGACGCGTAAACACCAACTTGTTGTCCCTCATATTTCTTTGGACTTTATATTTAACGATGATTATCTCTCAGAAATGCAAAGACAAGACATATTTAATTTGCTGAATCATCATGGCCCTGAACATATTAGAGGTAATGTCCTTTGTGGAGGGAAATAATATACACACACATAGATATACATGTATACATACACGTATACATATACATATGTATTCATCCTTCGTAGGTGGAAATATTCTGTTAATTGGTTCAGGATATTGAGTCATTTTTAAAGGTTTTAACAAAAAGTTCACCTTTCAATGAAGCATATATAATAAAAGAGCACCTCTTATTCAAGATAGTTGCTTTATAGCCAGAATATAGCAGTTATTATTCAATAGTATAAAAGGATTATTTAAGACATATTTGGGTCAAAATTTTTCTATTAGTCTGTTTTGCTTCTTCTTAACTGCTAACATGAATTCATTTCTGCATACGCAATTTTTTCCTAATTAAAACCAAACCAAAACAAAACACCCATGCCCCTGTACTGTAAAAAATTCAGCACTGTCCTTGCACAAATTCTATTATACAGGCACGGTGTAATCTTGATGCAAGCTGGACTACTAAAAACTTATTTTACAGAATCTGGGATCATAAACCTGCAGCTTAGAAGGCTGAATTCAGATTATCTACTTTTGAAATTAAATAAAATATTCATCATTTTTTAAAAGATAAGTCTCTAAGGCGATTTACACGTGACTCCTAATTGGCTCTACAAACCCCAGTGGGAGACGGAAGTATGAGAGCACAGGGTGGCACAAGAGGAGACCGGAAGGAGCCCTCACCTCCTGGGGGTGGCTTGCTTTTGGAGGTGAGGATGACAAAGCCAAAGCCCTCGTTTTCTTTCCGTTGCAAGACAACATCGTAGGGCTCCTGGGGTGCAGGCCTGGCTGGGCCCTCCGCGCGGTTCAGGCGGGGAGATCCGTTCTGTGTGGAGACGAAGCCTGGAGCGCCATCGCCCTCGGGTTGTTTCTCTGTAACAAACATGATCGATTTGGAAATTTCTGGAGCAATGTAATTTTTGAAAACTAAAGTGCTTTTGTGCAAGCTCCCACAGGAAAATCCAGTTTCTAATAACATGAAGATTGGAGAAGCAGCTTGTCCCCCACATGAGTTCTGGACAGAACCGGGGTGCAGAGGAAGGCAGCAGCAGCTTGCATGATTTCTTGAATATTCTACAAGTATTATGATTGGAAAAGTACACAGTGTCAGCACACAGAGGTTTTCCAAAACTTTTGTGAAATTTGTCAGTAAAAATAAAAAATCTCTTCTTGAAGTTGTTTTAATTCCATCAAAATCTTTAACCCTGATCAGTAATTTTAACGAATTAACAAATTTCCTTACTGCTAAGGAAAAACAAGAATGGCACTAGTCCTCATTGGCTTTAAAAGAAAAAAAGACAAGTTTTGGGCCATAATTTGATACAAAGACCACAACACTCACCATTGAGGACACAGTCAATGTCTCTTTTGGTTTAAAATCTCCAGGCTTCTGATAATATGTTCCAGAACCCCAAAATGCCACTAACATCCAATCATGAAAGGACTTTTTGGGGGGGAGGATAATGCATGGTTAGAATGAATTATCTAAAATATCTCCAATAATATCAAATTACTACAAAACTTCCTCATGATGCTTTCTAATAGAGTGAACCCTGGTTGCAGAATATCACATATTTTACTGTATGTAGTTATGTTCTAACTTCACTATAAACAAAACGTAGGTAATAGTCCATTAAAATCCAGTGTCACGTATTCGCAGAGGCAGCGCTTTATGGGATACTGCAATAAAAACACAGTGCCTTGTTTTTAAGAGTCATGTAAACATTCATCAAGTCAACAGGCCTTATTGATGCTCACTCTGTACCCAAAAGGCCTTCTAGGTGCAACGGTGAGCAGAAGGTAACTAAGGGGGTCAAAGTGCCTACCTGTATAAGGCTTACACTCCTATGCTACAGGCATGCCCTTTTTAAATTTTAAAGAGGCAAGATTCACTTCTGAAAATTCCTATTTAGTATTCACAAAGTTATTGATGAGAAAAACTTAATACTTATTTCCTAGCATAATAGTTTAGCCCCTGAGCTCTGTAACTAAACTGCCCACTTTCATCTCAGTCCTACTATACTTAGTGTCTCTCGACCTTTCTGTGGGTAGTCATAAAATTAGATAATGGCAGCAGTTACATCATAATGTTGTACAGATGGAAAGAATCCATGTGTCTGGACATAGAAAGTACTTATAAGTATTAAATTACATGATACCCAAGCTGAAGTAGAAATATTATGGAATCTTTGAATATTTGGGATTTCATCAAGATCCCAAATCTTTTGTTCAGCTATTAGGCTACGACTGAATAACTCTGTGTGTGTTTATTAGAACAACAGACTTAGTCTGATACTCCCATTTATAATATCATGTTGGCAAATGCTAATGCAGTCTAAATACAGAGGTCCCAAATTTATCCTTTTTGATAGTAATATCACTATTTCTCGATCCTTTCACCTTCCATGGCCTTCCACAATGAGCTTGTGGATCGCACCGAACGCTTTACCTTATATACTATCAAAATAACCTGCAAAACCACAGGGAAAGTGGACCATGTCTGTTTTTAGCTATGGGGGCCGAAGAGTCTCACATACCCCCATAAAAGATCTTCCGTCTGACGGTCAGTAACACGTGGCCGTTTCGAGCAGCCGTCGTCATGAGGTCCAGGACCTGCTTGTGTGACTTCCCTTTCACCGGGACGCCGTCGATACACATCAGCTCATCAGCTGCGCGGAGCCGACCATCCTTCTCCGCCGCGCCCAGGGGGATGATGGCCCCGATGTATATCTGATGGGAAAAGCACAGGTGGGTCTATGCAGTCTCGTAAAATCAGCACCGACAAACTGTTCAAATTCTACTATGAAAACAGTATTTTTGAAAGCCAGTATCTTAGAAAGTGGCCATTCTCCACAACGGGACTCCTAATGTCCAGAGTATGTAATCCCTCTGGTTCCTCAGCAGAGTACAAAAAAGATAGCAAATACAGTTGTCCTGAAACTTACAAGGTGCAACCACCACCTCCATCACTACAACAAAACAGATATTAAACTCAGACAAAGCAATTCTTTAGAGTAGCTGCTAAAGTAAGAAAAAAAAAAAAGCTAGTGAATGCCTCCAGGGAAAATGGAATACTATGCAGCAGTGCTCACAGCAGCTAGGATGGCCTCGCAGTGCTCCCGCCACAGGCGACCACCAGTATGGGTTCAGTGCATACAACAGAGAAACATTTCTTGTTCCCTCATCGCCAAACAGTAAGTATTTATTTTTTAAATATATATTTTTATTGTTATTTATGTCTTTTACATTTTGCATTCCCCTTGGGTAGCCCACCACCAATTCACCCGTGATCCATCTCCATGGTCCCTTGTGTTCTTTTCTATTCCATTTTTGTGCCCTTTTCCTTCCCTCCCCCAACCTCTCCCCCCCCCCCCCGCATTGTCTCTCTCCTATTTGGTTTCCTTATAGTCCTGTTATAAGTGAAACCATTTGATATTTTTCTCTTTCTTTCTGGCTTATTTCACTGAGTATGATCCCCTCTAATTCCATCCATGTCGCTGCAAATTGCATGTGTTTATCTTCTTTCCATGCTGAATAGTATTCCATTGTGTATATGTACCACATCTTCTTGATCCA